>BSBK01002226.1:0-167500 GCA_027943335.1 Chamaecyparis obtusa | reverse complement strand
TCCTAATTTAATGAGATAATCAATAAACTATCCCCTTAATACGTGTTCTTAGTAAAACACAATAAGTCACCCCCTTAAGATATCTCCCATTTTAATCAACTATGAAATTAAATTATTGCAACATCATGCATACATTTCATGAGAAAAGTATTAAACCGTCAAAATACACCATACACCATGATCAACATAATTACCTTGGAAACCCAAGATGGGAAAAACCATGGAGAAACTAGTTCTCATGAATATAAACATTGGTTCAGGTGACACTAGTTAAGGTTAATTTTACAAGGGCTTATTGTAGGGTGCTCACTATAGGTGAGGCTCACTATTGATGGGGCTAACTATCTTGATACAAAATGACTGATTAGAAAATAGTCTTACAGATAAAATATGATTTAATAATATTGCATCTATATATGCATGAATCTTATTCTAATCAATATCACAATATCAATTATCTATAGTAGACCAAGTTATGAATCTTCTACTAACAATCTCTGCAATACTTCTTCAATTCACTTGCCTTCTACTTACTTATCTAATCTTTGTCGTATTACTTCATAACACTTCACATACCTTCTATTTGTTGGAATTAGGAGGGATAGGTACTAAGAGGGGAGGGGTGAATCAGTGCCTTCAAAAATTTTACTTATAAAACCTTTCTAATCAATAACTGAATATTGTGATAACCGATCAAAATAACTTGAATCTAATTACATAAATCAATCATCTAGTTAACTTAAGAAAGTAAACAACATGAAATCAATATGACAGTCACATAACACAAGTATTTTGGTAATGCAGAAACCCTCGTTAGAAGGTAAAAACTGGGGTGGGGATGACACCCACAAATTCTTCACTACTGGAGATAGAAAAGGTTTTCCTATTAAGGCTACAAGTTTTGATCACTTCTGGTGATATTACCCTATTAGGAGTAACATATTAGATCAGCTAGATCTACCTAGTTATAGGTTTTAAGAACACTAAATAAAGTGTGTACTCGGTTAAGAGATTTACATAAGACTGTTAAGTCTACTCGGTTAAGAGATTTATCAAAACTCTATCACAATTGTCAGAAAGTAATAGCTAAATTATCTGCTAGTTGACAACTCAATTGTCTGAAACGGACCTATAAGAGCTTATCAAAATATAACCTTATCTGTGATGGTTCTCTTCTCTATTCTACATGGTAGCCTTGTCTGATTCTACTCAATCTGATATCCTATGTACTTTGTTCTGCTTGGTAAATTGATTGTTTTGAAGATAGGAAAATTCTTCAAGTGCTCCGTGATTCATATATATCAGTTTGACAACCTCATAAAAATGGTGCGAACAAACAAAATACATAGTGTTCTATTTTTCCACCTTAGCAAAAATTAGGTTACAAAAACAATCATAACCCTAAGATCTACGGTGCAAAATAACCTAAATCAACTAATAAAAATAAGATAATCATTGTATTTAATGAATATCTTTTACAATAAATTCTCCTCGATCTTGGTAAACCATTTTACAATATGTTATAACTATTTGCATAGAATAATGTTCCATTTCTGATTACTATGCCATTTTCTATGATCATCGGTAAACATTGTATAATCTGCTCAGTATATACTGTGATGCTCAGTGTTTACTGACCGTCGATGTTGGTGTCGGTGGTGCTCAATTAACTATGTGATGCTTAGTGTAAAAAGCTATACCAACTACTCTGTCTTACTTCTAGTTACCGATTGTCTCAATATAAGTAACCGACCGACTTGTTTACTATCCTTTGATACTAATGACAACCTTAAATGCTCAATAGAGATTAACAATCTCCCCCTTTGGCATTAGTATCAAAACTTAAAAATGTATATAGACAAAATGTTTCTATATATTCCTTATATCTCTACCATATACATAACAAAAAATTTCTAAGTACAAAAAGTACTCCCCCTCGGTGCATGCTCCCGGTAGTGTCAAAGTATACTAATTTGGCATATACATGGTTTTGCCCCTTTTTGATAATAATGCCAAATGCAAAAAAATATAATGTATACTTACATCTTATCAAAAATGTTTGGATGGGTTTTTTGTACAGACTCCAAGAGGTTGTCCCACTCCTCTTTCAAGTTGGTAAGGGCAATATGCTCAAGACCGACTTGTGCATGCATGTCAAAGATATTATCCAACACCAAAATATCTGGTGTTGCTACAAGTTTCTCAGCTTTGACAATGTGTGTTTCAAAAATCTTCAGGTAAGGAGTGAGTTCTTTCTGTAACTCTGTAACCTGATCGGTGATGTGCGCTTCTTGTTTCCTTAAATCTGCTATCAGCTGCCAAAGTTCCTGAACTCAGTTAATATGCTTTAAGAAAGTAGTTGGCTCGGTGATAGCTTCTTGTGTACTCAACTTTATCTCTTCTTCTAAACTTTTTATCTTTTCACTGACTTCTACAATGAAGGTGTCTGAAGTACAAAGCTTGATTAGAAGTTGATAGATTATTTGGGTGATAGATTTTACCTCGGTAATGACCTCAGATAATTTTACTTTGTTCAGTGCCACTTCTATGCTAATCCTTTCTTCCAATTTGTTCTGAATCTTGGATTCTACCCTTTCTTCTATTCTTTTGTCTGCATCTATATCAGGGGCATTGATTTTGTCGGTGAGTGTGGCAAGCTGATCTATGATGTGAGTATTCTCATCAATATTTATTTCCAGTACTATCTATTGTAGAATATCCCGTACATCATTTAACACTTCTTTGCATTTGTGTTCTTTCCTCCACTTCTCTTGTGCCGCTTTCCTTGAACATAACTCCCCATACCTACTTAGTTCCTTGTGGCTTAGGGTTCTCGGGTCACATTCTGGTATAATGATAACTTCATCAATGGTGACCGGCCCTTTGGCTTTCTTCTTCTTCTTCTTCTAGGCAAGAGGTGACTTTTTCTCACTTATGACAATAGCTTTTTCTTCACTCCTCAGAGTATCCTTCCCACTTGACACTGTATCATCCTTCTTCTACTCCTCGGTAGATTGTGTGGGAGTCTCAATTGTAGTGTCAGGTGGGTTCACCTCGATTGACTTGGTTTCTTCTGGTTCCTTTGGTTCTATAGACTGTGCCTCCAATTTGTTAGGCTCATTTGTATCTACAGGTTGCTTAGGTGCTTGAATCTCAGTAGTATCTTTAATTGGCTTAGGATGAGAGACATCAGGTTGTACTTGTGAGATTATTTCAACTACTTCTACAAGTATAGGTAGTTCATCCAGTAGTGATGTGAGCACACTAGCAGTGTCGAATGCTTCATCTTTGTATGGTGCAATGGTCACATCTTCATCATCTTCATCATTAGGATCACCATTAGTGATGTCCTTAATGAGGGCATCATCATCACTTTTCTTTTGCAAGTGGATCTTAACTTGATCTGGTGCATCCTATGAAATTTTGATTTCTTCCTTTTGTTCGGTGATATCAATTACCTCGGTAACTGATATACCGGTGTCTTCTATTTTCTTACCTTTGTTATCATCAATGAAAATACATTTATCTTTTGAACTGTGTCTCTTTTTAGACAATTTCAGGAATGCTTCATGTTCAGCTTTCTCTTCTACTTTCGAAATTGATGTCCATAGAGAATCACATATGACATCCATATCATCCACATTCTCATCCATGATCTGCATTGCTCTATTCTTGACTAGAAATCTAGCTTGATACTTTGTCATGTATTCACTTACCTCAGCATAGCTAAAGTGTGAGGCTACTTGACCTAATGACTGTTCTTTTTTCCTTTTCTCTGTATCTAATTTAATAGCCCATCTCTCACTTATTTTGTCATCAAGTTCTTTGGCAATTGACATGCAAATTCCATCTGTACTCTCTTGAATTTTATCATCATTTGGATGATAGCATGTTCGATCTTTGTTTTTTCCTCAATGGATGTTTTGCCAAATTTGCCTATGCCTAGATCTGTAAGATTTCCATTCTCAATTATATCTTCAATAATTTATTCTATTGTACTTTCCCTATTATGAACTAGCTTGAATTGATCAGGGTCATTTTTAGTGTCAGTCTCCTCTATATCTTCCTTACTCCTTATGTATTTCCTCTTTTTCTTATGTGGCTCAGCTACCTTCTTGTTCTTTCTCTTTATGTATTTCTTCATCGGTGTAGCTGCTCTTCTTTTTGCTACTTTTACTACTTCTACTTTCTTAGTAGATTGTGTTGCAGTTGATGAATGTGTCCTCATTCCTTCAGGTTCTAGTAGTTGAATATCTTGTTCATCAGTTGTGGGTAGCTAAATTTCTTCTTCATCATTGGTGGGAGGAATCGGTGTGTGATCATTTTCTTTGTTTGAATCGATCTCCTCGCTATCATAGGGCTTGTCAACCAACTATAACTGACCTTCAGTTGCCTCATCAACTGATGACTCCTTAGGTGAGTCAGATGTAGTTCCATATTTTGCTGAGAGATCTTTTCTCATTTTCTTTGCCCTTCCAGACATTTTTCTGATCTCTATGTTCATTGTGATTCTAGACTTAGCTTCCTCATATACACCAAACCTACTAGCAGTGATGTCTATCGGTAATGCTAGCATTGCATTGATAGATTTCAAAGAGAAATCATGATTCATTTCATAACCCATCGGTGCTAACCATTTTGTTCTTAGTTCTACTGCCTTTATCATTGAGTGGTCTATGCTTACCACAAAGCATATGTCATCTTCAAATTTACTTACTAATTCCTTTGGAATCCTATTTCTTTGTTGCATTTTTTGTTTGAAATTCCTTGTTCAGATTGTCTCCTAGACTTCTCATCATTTCACCGATTTGAGCAGTTATCATTTTTTTTGGTTGCCAATTTATTTTACCAATACCTAGTACATATTTTTGTAGATAGAGAAATGTATAGACAAGCAGTGATCCATACTTACATGTATTGGACTTCTTTTCTTTTATTGTCTTCATATTGTCATGCAGTTGGTGTAGTAGTAGCTCGGCAAGATCAACTTGGTGATCTTTCTTCATAATTTTGTAAGCCATGTCCACGGTGCTGAAGGGTACACTATTTGGTCTGCTTGATTGGAATATCTTGTACCTGATGACATGAGCTATGAATTTTACCACTTGATCTTTGATAGTTGATATTTTTAGTGCCCTACCGTCCCATTGAGCTCCAGTGTTCTTTTCTACATCAGGATGAGATGAACTTCGAAAGGCTTTGGCTTTGTCGGTTGTAGGGTACCCAATAACCCTATTGATAATCTTCTTAGTGACCTAAATAGGTTTATCTAACCAAAATTTTCCATCATGAAATCTACTTAGCACAATTCTTATCCAGTCATTGTGAAAGGATTGCGGGAAGTATGTGAAACATCATAACCCTGACTCTTCAATCTTCTTGTATTCAGATTTGATCTTACCATCTGGTCCACATATTTGCTGATAAGATGCAATGGTCTCAAAATCACATACTTCACCGATCTTGCAGTGAATGTAGGCCCTAACATCTTATGTTAACAAAACCTTATCTGGAATACTAGAAAATGCACCCATATCATCTGTTTGTGCTGCGACCTTGGGATGAGGTTTGAATTTCTCCTTGGAAAAGTGTGCCCTAATAATTAATTCCACTTCCTCCTCAATGCTCTATGATTTTCTTGCGGTCGAAGTTGATGCCATAAATTGTTTCTAGGGTTTCGGCAAACAATAGATAACCAGTGTTCGGTAGGCAGATGAACTTACTCGTTATCATCAAAGAATTGTCATCGGTTCGATCTATAGTAGCTTTGAATCTATTCTAAAAATCTTTAGCTTGAACTCTTCTCTGTAAGATCTCCTTTCTTTGAAATTGTAATGTAACAATGAACTCTATTTTCGTGTATTTATAGGTTTTTTGATATTTCCACTCAAACTTTGATGCATTAAATGCGTGACCTAACTTTCGGTATGAAACGATTGACAGCTTGGTAATGTCTACAATATCTTTTGCTTGGTTAACATAGAATTTCTTCATCGGTTTGCACTATTGTCAGTTAACCTTGTATAGTGATTACCAATGGGTAACCAACTCACATTTCTTCTTTTACCGACTATATAACATTTGTAAACTTATAACACATAAACCATGGTGCATCTTTATTCATGCAGATTTGGTATTTGTACATCATATATAAGGAATTGTATGTAAAATGTGATTTATTTAAAATTTTAGTTCCATACATACCTTGTCATCTTAAGTGGAGGTACCAATGTCACCCAGTCTAGTGGACGAGCTTTCACCGACAGTGTTACTTAACTCAACATTCTCATTAGATGCCTTCTTCCACATTGTGTTCCTTAACTTTGTAATATCTTCAATGTTATATCCACTCTCAAATATATGGTTTTCATCAGGTGCTCGGTCTCTGTAGTTCTTTCTTACATGACCAACCTTGTGACAGTGCATACATACCATTCCTGCATTTGTCTAGTTTCTTGATTGTCCAATCTGACTCTTTTTGTAACAGTTTGCTGCAATATGTCCATACCAACCACATGTAGTACAATTATTCCATGTATTATAATCCCAAACATATGAGTTACCTTGTCTCTTTGGTTGAATGGCTTTCATTGTAGTTTCTCTTTAGGTGTCCAGACTTGTTTCATTTTTGCCTTACAATCCCTTGTAGTGTGTCCATGTTTATTACAAGTATAGCATATTTTATCCTCAGTAGTATTATTAGAAATGTCATTCTTCTTTTCTCTGCATTCATAAGCTGGATGTCCAAACTTACCGCAATAATAACAATATCCATTGAATTTAGGAATGACAGGAGGTTTACCTTGTGCTTTGCTTCTACACACATTAGATGTATGTCATGTTTTTCCACACTGGTAACATGTCATCCCTTTAGGTTTCTAAGATTGATTTTTGTTGACTTTTTCATCTTGTTGTGATGATTCTCCTTCACCGATGTAGCCTATACCGGCTCTGCTTCTGAATCTCCTCTGATTAGTTAGGAAATCATCAATCTTTTAGAGTTGTCCTCAGCTATCTTCATCATTTCATTATGTTTCTTTTGTGTCTTTATTTCATTTCTTAGTTTTTCATTATCTTCTCTGAGTATTGCAACATCTTCAAGTCTTCTTGATAATTCTCCATTTACTCAGTTCATTTCTTGATTAACTATCATCATCTGATTTGATACTTGGAAGTGACGATCAGTGAGTCTCTGTATTTCACTTTCTTTTGCTTGAAGTTGTTCAGTCATCAGTCTTCGGTCTTCAATAGCCAAATTCCAATCTTGTTCAGCTTGTCTAGCATTGTTCATGATTTCCACCATTCTCACCATTTGAGATTCATGACCGATTTGAAGTGCTTTTACTTGCTCAGATAGATGCTGATTCTATTCAGATAACTTAGAGATTATGCTTTCAGATCTGTCAGAGATGCTTCCAGAGCTTGATCCAATATGATCAAATATTTCATCAATAGGTTCTTCATGATAGCTTATTTCATTCAGCTGAATTGCAAGGTTCTTTCTTTCAACCAGTAATTTCTCCATTTCTTCCTTGGCTTGTTTATACTGTTCCACAAACATTTGTATCTTCTGATTCTCAATAGTCTTGTCAAGCTTGTATCTCTCCATGACTTAGATCTTTTCCCTTCAATGGTTAGACTATTCAATAAGAGAACTACGCTTTGATACCAATTCTTGGAATTAGGAGAGATAGGTACTGAGACAGGAGGGGTGAATCGGTGCCTTCAAAACTTTTACTTATAAAACCTTTCTGATCAATAACTAAATACTATGATAACCGATCAAATAACTTGAATCTAATTGCATAAATCAATCATCTAGTTAACTTAAGAAAGTAAACAACATGAAATCAATATGAAAATCACATAACACAAGTATTTTGGTAATGCAGAAACCCTTGTTAGAAGGTAAAAACTATGGTGGGGATGACACTCATAAATTCTTCATTACTGCAGATACAAAAGGTTTTCCTATTAAGGCTACAAGTTTTGATCACTTCTGGTGATCTTACCCTGTTAGGAGTAACATATTAGATTAGCTAGATCTACCTAGTTATAGGATTTAACAACACTAAATAAAGTGTGTACTCGGCTAAGAGATTTACATAAGACTATTAAGTCTACTTGGTTAAGAGATTTATCAAAACTCTATCACAATTGTCAGAAAGTAATAGCTAAATTATCTGCTAGTTGACAACTCAATTGTCTGAAATAGATCTATAAGAGCTTATCAAAATATAACCTTATTTTTGATGGTTCTCTGCATTGTTCTTCTCAGTAGCCTTGTCTGATTCTGCTCAATCTGATATGCTATGTCCTCTATTCTACTTGGTAAACTAATTGTTTTGAAGATAGGAAAATTCTTCAAGTGCTCTGTGATTCATATATATCAGTTCAACAACCTCATAAAAATGGTGCGAACAAACAAAATATATAGTGTTATGTTTTGCTGCCTTAGCAAAAATTAGGTTACAAAAACAATCATAACCCTAAGATCTACGGTGCAAAATAACCTAGATCAATTAATACAAATAAGATAATCATTGTATTTAATGAATATCTTTTACAATAAATGCTCCTCAATCTTGGTAAACCATTTTACGATCTGTTATAACTATTTGCATAGAATAATGTGTCATTTCTGATTACTATGCCATTTTCTGTGGTCATTGGTAAACACTGTATAATCTTCTTGGTATATACTACTATGCTTGGTGTTTACTAACCATCAGTGTTGGTGTCGTTGGTGCTTGGTTAACTATGTGATGCTCGGTGTAAAAAGCTTTATTGACTGCTCTGTCTTACTTCTAGTTACCGATTGTCTCGATATAAGTAACCAACTAACCTGTTTACTATCCTTTGATACTAATGACAACCTTAAATGCTCAATAGAGATTAACACTATTCACACATTATTCTCTTTGCACACCTTCATATTTCACAATTACTCAGATCCAATAAGATACACTATATATTAAAATCTATAGAATAATACAAATAAGTTATCCTAGAAAAATATGTTAGCATGAATACAAAAAGTAATCTTAAGGTATTCAGTAAGGTTCAACACACTAATATCGGACCACATTACCACAAGACCAAAATATAGGTCATACATATGATACGTATGTTACATAACACCATTTCTAAGGGATAATAGATGAGATATATTATGAAGCCAATGGGGATGCCACTACCAAGACCAAAACTTGATCCTCATTAAATTCATCACCAACTAAAAGATAGTACCCGATAGCATATTTCAAAAATTGAATAGAAGCAATACACCAAAAGATTATATCAAACTACATGAATGTCAGGATAGAAAGGATACCCATATTGAGCTCTGAATATAGTACCCAATGAAAAAATATACGATCACTACTAATCTTCACTAATTTTCCCCTAAAAATATCCCAAAAACATATACCACCAGATAATTCATCACCATAAAATACTACATACTCAAGGGCACAACCATCCAGACCACCAATTTTGACATTAGTGAAAATAATGGTAACAACAATATCTCAATAGGAAACAGATAAAAAATGTTCCTAGCAACAAAAAACCTACATCATCCATGGAACCACTATTATACCTATTAAAAATGACCATGTATCAAAATATAATGGTGATGTGATAAGTACATCAGCCACTATAGTTATATCTTCAAAGTCTAACATAGAAAAAACAAAAAATCTAAAAAAATGATTCCAACAAAATTCAGATGAAATCAAATTATCTTTGGAAAAAAATTTAGCCATAAATTTTCATATTACAAGATTAACAATTAGTGTGATTTGAGAAAATGTGGAGTGTAAAGTTCAACCCCCCCAATGCATACAAAAAGTGACAACACAATTAATTAAATTTTAGTAATCTTTCTATCTATCTTTTATTGTACAATTAGGTGGAAAATAATATAAGATGAGACTAATCTGGAATGACGTTGAAAAGTGGTATAATTAAAAGGGAAATTTAATATGTTCCAATTGCACCTATAGGTATATACTTCTAATCAAAATATTTGCATTTCTTGTCTTCTCACACACTGGCATGAGGCATCAAAGAAACCCAGTGAAATGAAGGAAGGAGGCTCATTTTTTTAGGGTCTTATGATGGGTAGTGTAAAAAATGAATGAATGACTTGGGCACATATTCATAACTGCATAGTTGTATCAGTGACATGGCTAAGCATATTAGATGAGGAGAATACCTCAAGATATGTAATTCTTACTCTTTTCTTTAGAATCTCATAATCATATTTGATGTTAAATTACTTTTGATATAAAGATTAAAATGTCCATAATATGGAAAACTAGAGGCATCTAGTGTTATCATGAATGTTGATGGTATTCCTATGGGGGAGTATCCTAGTAATGGTAGAAGCATGCTACATTGGTTGTGTGTTTCATTCATGACAAAGTTTTTAATTGATGGAAACATATGCTATTGATTGGTTGTTTAGGAGCTCGCATAACATGTTGCAGAGAATTATACAAACATTGTACAACAAATCAGTATGTGTGCACTTAAAGGGAGACTCCTAATGATTTCTTGGGTCACCATCTATGATCACACATGCTTATGAGTTGATTGGATAGAGTTATGACAAGTTTACTAGCAACTATTTTTCAGAAGATAGAAACTATGTTTTCATAGAGTTGATTGTAGAACTTTGTAGATAGAACTCATGGTTGTTTAAGTTATGATGTGATAACATAGGTTTGTGTTGGACACTGGCTGAAGATCTTATTACGATCATATGGAGTCATGATCATACAAGTGACATAAGCTATGACGTGTGCATTGGTGAATACCTATTTCTAGGTCAACCTAGAATACATTTCAAGTAATATGATATGCGAGCTTAATCAAAGGATATAAATGATTATTTGATGTAACTATTATGTTGTAAAATTGTAAGAGGTTCCATTTGCATCTTCGCATGGGTTCTTTTTGTATTTTTGAAAGAGGATTTATCCCATGAAGGCCGACTTAGATATAATTATTATAACTTGTGTTTAAGGATTGAAATCCTTAGAAAATAAGTGTGTGGCTGCATATGCAAAATTGAGAGGTGAATGAGAGATTAAGGCTCCATTGGATACTATTTAAAGAATAGTAGTTGTGCACTTTGGTGCAAGGTGGAGCTTCCTTGGAAATGGTTGACTATTGGAAGTAGTTTTAGAACCAGATTATCTCATCTTTGAAGTTGTGAGGTTTGAAGAACCCGAGGGTGGCTTTAACTCTCAAATCTCTTGATCGGGTTGATATATTGTACACCTTTAACAATGTTTTTTCCTTTAACACTGTTGGACTCTTAGCAAGGTTGACTCCTTAATTGGGATCACATTGCAAAAATATCCTAATAGGGTATGTCCTTTAACCAATACCTACCTATTGTAATGCCCATCTCCTAATAGGGTCATAACTTGTAACAAGGTTATCATACTCATAGTGAATATATTTGTGGGTACCATCCCCACTAGGATTTTTCCCTTAACATGGTTTTCCTCAAGAAGAAATCTTGGTGTTCATGTGTATGTATACCATTTCTGCATTTACGTTTCAGCTCATGATTTTTCTCTTGCCAATAAGTTTTGAAGTTGCAATTTAAAGTATATAATATTGTCATCAAATGATTCAACTCCCCCTCTCTCGTTTGATTAGGATATTTTTATTCTAACAATTGGTATCAGAGCTTTTGGTCCTTAGTTAGGAAGCCTAATAGCTTGAGGTAAAGATTAGGATGGCCTTATTCAGAAAGGAGAGTTCTAAGTTTGATGTAGAAAATTTCAACACATGGAAGGGGAAGATGAAGAATCATCCAATGTGTATGGGATTGGAATATTTTATCATCACCTAGACAGATGTGCCTATCATAGACGAGGAAGACCTTGAAACACTTTCTACTACTAAAGAAGAAAGGAAAATATTTGTATGCAATATTTTGCAAAGGAAGATTTGGTTAATGCATTATCTAGATGGTGAATTCACAGAGGTCAAAGATCTAACCAAAGCAAGTGAGATCTGGAAATGACTAGTTGAACTCTATGAAGTAGATGGATACACTAAGAGAGAAAAGTTCAAGGATTGGAGGACAAAGATGGAGACAATACAAATGAAGGATGATGAAATAATAAGGATGTATGTTTAGAGGGTATCTGAATGTGTGATTGGAATAAAAAATAATGGAGTTACTTATACAGAAGATGAAGACATAAGTAAAATTTTGAGGTCTATGACCCTTGCCTACAAACCCAAAGTTATTTCTTTGGAGGATAGCATACCACAATACAAATACTTCACCAAAGAAATGTTAGTGGACAAACTAACTACCTTTGAGACTAAAGAGATAAATGATGCACTACCTAAGGTGTAGACAATATTTAAGGCAACTGTTCATAGAATTGGATCCATTGAAGTTGGATCTAACTGAGTGAACAAGCACAATGAAGATCATAGAGAATATGTTGAAGAATGGGAAGAGATACAAAGATAAGACAATCAAGTGGATGAAAAGATCATGGCCCTGATTGCTAGGAGAGAGATTGAAAGTCAAATGTAAGTTTGAAAGAAAATTACCCTACAAATGTTTTAATTGCAATAAGGTTGGTCATTTTGCATCTAGATGTCCAATTAGAATACCTAAGCATAGGTCTAAATATGGAAAACATAAGAATGATAAGGAATTCTATTATGCTAGTGATGGATCTAAAGATTTAGATGATGAATTCAATGATGTGCTGGATTTTGTTGCTATCAAAGAAGAGGATCGTATCTATGAAGAAAAAGCTCTAGTCTCTCATGTTGATAGGAAAAATTATTGGATAATTGATAGTGGATGTTCACATCACATGACTAGTGACAAGGATAGATTTATTCAGCTAAAGAAGTTTGATGGTGGTGTTGTAATATTTCATGATAACACTCCTAGAATGATTGTTGGTAAAGGATCAATTACTTTAGATGGAAATACTAACACTAATGATGTACTATTTGTAGATGGCTTAAAACATAATTTATTGAGTGTTGGACAACTTGTTGATAAGGGATACCATTTAGAATTCAACAATGGCCATTTCTCCATTAGAGGAACTAATGGAGAATTGATCACTTCTAATACTAAGACCAGAGGTAACATATTTCAGTTGAGCTCTACTAAGGTTAGTTATTTTTTTGCAAAGATTGATGACACTTGGTTATGGCATAGAAGGTTTTTTCATATCAATTTTGATAGCATGGTAAAAGCATCTAACAATAATGCTATCAGAGATCTACCTAAGATTGTGAAACTTGCTACCACTACATGTAGAGAGTGTGTTTTGGGAAAGTGGACAAGAAGTAGTTTCCAAGAAAATGATACTTAGCAAATGGAAAGTTGGAACTCATTCATCAGACGTAATTAGACCAGATCATACTTTGGAGAGAAGTAATTTACCATATTCACTGATGATTACTATAGAATGATGTGGGTTGGATTTTTTAGAGAAAAAATAGAAGCATTTGAAACTTTTAAGTTTTATAAGGAAAAAGTTGAGAATGAGACAAGCTAGAAGATAAAGTGTTTAAGATCAGACAGAGGTGGAGAATTAACTTCACATGAACTCAATACCTTTTGTGAGAAGCATGGTATTATGAGGCAGACTTCTACACCTAGGACACCACAACAAAATAGATTTGTTGAAAGAAGAAGTAGAATAGTTCTTGATGCTGCAAGAACCATGTTGATAGAAGGAAAGGTTCCACATATGCACTAGAGAGAAGCAATCAATAAAGAAGTTTACACAATGAATAAAGCACAAATTAGAGAAGGTACATGGAAGAGACCATTTGAGCTATGGAATGGTAAGACACCCACTGTTAGTTATTTTTGAATTTTTGGAAGTAAATTGTATATTTTAAGAGAGATGAATGTATAGGAAAATTTGATGCTAAAAGTGATGAAGGCATATTCCTTGGCTACTCTAGTAAAAGTAATTCTTATAGATGTTACAATCTGAGAACTGGGAAGTTGATTGAAAGTGCTAATGTGAGAGTGCATAAAAATTTTCAGGTTAGAGAAATGTAATGTGGCCTTAATCCCTATGAGATTTCTCTTGTAAATATGAATTAAAATTAGGTCAATATGAAAACAAAAAAGAATGAGAATAGAAGGAATAAAGCATCTCAAGATGTTTTAGAAATTGACAATGGCATAAATGTGCAGTTGAGGGAACAAACCATGCCCAAATATGTTTAGAGAAACCATCCTAAGGATCAAATCATTGGTGATAGTAGCAAGAGAACCAGAACAAGATTACCAAATAGAGAAGAGATGTCACAAACTAAAAATGCCATTTTCTTGATTTCACAAGTAGAACCATAGTCCACAGATGAGGCATGCAGAGATGAATTATAGATCAAATCCATGAAGGAATAACTGGAGAAAATTCAAAAGAACAACATGTGGAAATTGGTTCCAAGGCCTAAAGACAATAATATGATTGGTACCAAGTGGGTATACAGGAGGGTATGTGCAAGATCATGAGGGGCCAAAAAGTGGCAATGTCAGTTCAAAACTTTGACAATGTAGCTGACGACTTTTTTTTCACCTGAATTTGATAAAATGAAAAGGGTATCTTAAGGAGATTATTAGCTTTCTATCGATATAATTGCTGTCAAATTTTGAATTCAGTAAGTAATTATTAGTTATTTTCTAATTGAGCTACCTCTAAAGTGCTGATTTATATACTGATTGAAAAATGACTATAACTTTCAAATGGTATAACATTTTTGAAATCTAAAAAATGCGTCACATTCTATGCTTCACCTACTATAAGGAAAAATAAATAAAAATTGAATTTTGTAAATTTTTGAATGAGTTAAGGTAGTCAGACACAAGAGTTTTTTTAATTCTGAAAATGTTGTAGAAAAAAATTCATAATTAATTATTATTTTTGGAATAAAATTACAAAAAAATATGTGTCACATCTGGGCATGAGTCTACTACTTATATATAAAATCTTATAATAAAATATTATCATTTGATTATAATTAAGCTGGTCAGACATACACCTACTTCTTATTTTGTTCCTAAAATTTTTGTACTGCTGCATTGAAATCTATACTTTTTACCAATAATACTAACTTTTTCTCAAAAAAGGCCTAGTATTTTAGAAACTAAATTCAATTTTCTATAGATTCTATTCTTACAACTTTTTGATATTAGGTTCATAGCTAGTTGAAATTTTCACGTCAAGTTGACTAACCCTGATTTGCTGATTTTTCATTGCCACTTAAGTGCATAGTTTGGCCCCTCATGATCTTGCACATACCCAGGAACAAGATGAATGAAGAAGGCATTGTTGTTAGAAAAAAATCGAAATTAGTAAGTAAAGAGCATTCATAGCAAGAAGGAATTGATTTTGAAGAGACTTTTGCACCTGTTGCTAGGATTGAGCCAGCTAGATTATTCTTAGCTTATGGTGCTTATAAGGATTTCAAAGTATATAAAATGGATGTGAAATAAGATTTTCGTAATGCATACTTAGAGGAGGAAGTATACATTGTGAAACCCGATGGATTTCCTTTATCAACGAATAAAGATCTAGTTTACAGATTGAAGAAGGTACTTTATGGATTGAAGAAAGCACCAAGATTTTGGTATGGAAGATTAGATAAGTATCTAATTTAGTTGGGATTCATGAAAGGAAATACTGAGAGTAATTTATACCTAAGAATCAATGAAGAATTTATCTTGATTGTTGAAGTTTTTGTTGATGATATTATCTTTGGAGGAAATGATGAAATGAGTAAAAAGTTTGAAGATGAGATGAAAAGTGAATTTGAAATGTCTATGATTGGGGAGATGAATTTATTCCTTGGATTGCAAATCAGTCAAAGTAAAGAAGGGATATTCATATCTTAGACCAAATATCTTAAATAACTATTGAAATTTTTTGGCATGGATGATAGTAAACCTATTGGAACCCCCATGGTAACTGGGACTAAGTTATCTTTGGAAGATGAAGTGAATAATGTACTTTGGACAAGGTATGGATCAATGATTGGAGATCTTCACTATCTAACACATACTAGACTTGATATTGCTAATGTTGTTGGAATTGTTACAAGATTTCAAGAAGATCCTAAAGAATCTCATCTTATGGAAGTAAAAAGGATATTTAGATAACTAAAGGGAACAACTGAGTTTGGTCTATAGTATTGAATAGGTGTAAAAATGTGTATTTTACCCTATTATAAAATATTGTTATATCTATGTGATGAATGGGTGATATATTGAATATGTGAGAGGAATATAGTATTTATCCCTAATCCAAATTCACAAAAGAGAGATCCAAATTGATTTATCCCCAAAGAAGTGATCAATACAAAAATGAATCAAACAATAGAGAATATGAAGAAAGGAGGAAAACCTTATAATTCGCTATAGAAAATATGTGCTTGAAATCTTAAATGAATAGAAGACAAATACTAACCTTAAAATAGGAAAAATATGGAAAAGATTGATTTTTGATATCTATGTACAATTTCAAGGAATTCTACAACCTGCTCCAGACTGGAAATGCTGAAATAGAGAAAACCCAAAAAAAAATTGCCTCTCTGGAGGCAGGTCGACTTTGACCTAGATAGCGGGGCACAATCTTATCTAGGGGCACAATCTTACCCCTTACTGAAGGTCAACCTTGACCTAAAATAGCTCTGACAAAAATTATGTTCACAGATCTTGAAAGTTCAGTGAAAAGGGTATCCAGATCTGCACTGATATTCATTGTCTTGTACTTGCACCTTCAAGAAAAATGGTTTTTGTTATTTGTATGAGGGGTTTGTGATGAAGGGTGCTCCCCTTAATACCACAAAAATAGAACAGAAACAGAGAAACAACAACAACATGCAAGAATAGAAAATGGGCTTCTTATTATCTCCACAAATGTGGAATTACAAACTTTTAGAATTACAATATGCAAAGCCACATGGGCACTCCCTTAAAATATTCTGTAGGACAGCCTTGAATCAATAACTAGATCTACTACCCCGAACTACCTAGACAACACTACGGGCCTTCTTTATATAGGCAATTTTCACTACTCGAGAACGTTCCAAAAATTTAGCCCTTAAGGCTGACTATACATAGAATTATTTTATTTTACAATTTATTACATAAGAGTCGATTCAAAACAACTTTTGAAACCCAAACAGAAATTTTTGAAGAAAAATCATTTTTTGCCATTTCAGGTGACCCAACTTCAGGAGAACATAAGTCATCACCCATTTACCCGATTGAATATTATAACCCCATTTCAGAAAGGGTGAGAGGAGCTCTACAACACTTGAATTAAGAAAGCTTCATTCAGCCCAAAATTCAACCTCATCCAGGGCCTCTAAAGCCTTCAAAACTAAGTTTAAAGTTTCTGTACCCTACTGCCAATACCAAAACTCTTCAATATCTACAAAGCTAGACTTGATCTGTCAATGAAACTTTACTGGCAGGCTGATATGACCAAAATGAACCTCCAGAGAAGAAAATAGACCATTCAGAACCCGAAAAAAAAACTTACTAAAAATAGTAACTTTCAAAAAATAGTAGCTCTGCACAAGATAGCCCTTATTGAAAAAAGAAACCAAAAATATTTTTGGGTGATGCAAGATTTCTCTTACACCCAAGATGCTCCTGCATCAGACACCTAGGGTAATTTGAGAAGTGACCCTATCACGACTCAGGTGTGAAGAGGAAAACCAAGACGGTTAACCTCCTCCCTTGTTAGCCATGATGAATCTTCAACATGTCATCCTTTCCATTTGACCAAATATTCTTCATATGTCCTCTTCCTTGTGCCTCTGCCAACATGACTATCTAGGATATCCTCAATCTCATTTGTATTTGAACTAGTTGTTGGAATACTCCACTGTGCTTCTATGATCTCATTTTCAACACCTCCTTCATGATACTCTGTCAAATCTGAAATGTTAAACACTGGTGAAATATTTAGCTCAGTAGGCAATTCTACCTCATAAGCATTTCCTGAATCATGCTTCTTCAGTATCTTGCATGGTCCAAACTTCTTCATTTTTAACTTGTTATATGTACCAACCAAAAATCGCTCCTTCCGCAAATGAACCATGACTTCATCTCCAACCTGAAACTCCTTATGCCTCCTTTTCTCATCTATCTTAGCCTTCTACTATACATTCATCTTGGTAATATGCTTCCTCACCTCCTCATGGATGTTCTTCAAATGTTCTGCAAAATCCTTAGCTTCAGCACTACTTATTTCTCCTTTATCTATCTTTTTCAACTCAGATGCATTTCTAGGACTACTCCCATATACAATCTGGAATGGTGATTTACCAGTGCTCATGTTAATAGAATTATTGTATGCGAATTCTTCTTGTGGTAAAATCAAATCCCATCCTATTGGCTTATCTCCAAACAAACATCTCAGCAAATTTTCCAAACTCCTATTCACCACCTCTATCTATCCATCAGTCTGTGGATGATGTAATGAACTGAACTTCAAATCTATCTTCAACTTCTTCCACAATGTACACCAAATATATCCAACAAACTTAGTGTCCCAATCTGAAACTATGGTCTTTGGTAAACCATGTAGTCTTACTACTTCTTTGAAAAACAATTATGCTACATGAAAAGCATCATTAGTCTTCTTGCAAGGAATAAAATGTGCCATCTTCAAAAATCAGTCAACTACCACAAAAATTGAATCATGTCCCCACTGTTTCCTCGGTAAACCAAGAACAAAGTCCATACTGATATCCTCCCAAGCTTTCTCTGGTATAGGTAATGGTTGATACAACCCTGTATTCTACTTAACTCTTTTTTCCATCTGACATAATCTGCAACTTTGTACAAACTTCTTTATAGCTTGCTGCAACTATGGCCAATAATAATTTTCACTAACCAAAGCAAGGGTTTTATCATGACTAAAATGTCTAGCCAATCCTCCGCTATGCTTTTCCTTGATGAGATTCTCCCTCATAGAACTTCATGGAATGCACAACTGAATCCCTCTGAATAGCATATCATCCTGAATGATGAAATCCAACCACTTCATTCTGTCTAGATTAATAAGTTCTTTACAAGCTTTCCAAGCTTCACCAAAATCAGGATCCTCTAGATACAAATTCTTGAGTTCCTTGAACCCAACCACCTCAATTTGCATCTCTATCAGCAATAGTTACCTTCTACTAAGAGCATCTACAACCATGTTAGACTTTCCACTCCTGTGTTTCAAAACAAATGTATAACTCTACAAAAACTCAACCTATTTCAAATGCCTCTAATTCAACTTTCCTTGACTATTCAAATATTGCAAAGCTTGATGATCAATATACAAAACAAACTCCTTAGGAAGCAGATAGTGTCTCCACTTCTTCAATGCCTAAACTATAGCATAAAATTCTTGATCATAAACATAATATTTTCTCTTGGCATCATTCAACTTCTCACTGAAATAAGCAATAGGTTTACCTTCTTGGCTCATAACAGCTCCTATTGCAGTACCACTAGCATCATAGTCTACTTGAAACACCTTATTAAAATATGGAAGTGCTAAAATAGGTTGTTCTATAACATTGTATTTCAACAATTGAAAACTCTTTTCTGCCCCATGAGTCCACTTAAACTCTTTCTATCCCCTCTCATTGTTTCAGTCAAGGGTCCACAAATACTGCTAAAACTCCTAATAAATTTTTTTTAAAAGCTAGCCAAACCATGAAAAGATCTTACCTCAGTAGCACCCCTTGGAGTAGACCATTGAAGGATAGCCTGTACTTTCTCTGGATCCATTTTTAAACCTTTTTCTCAAACTAAAAATCCCAAATACACTGTCTCTTTCTTCACAAAACTGCACTTCTTTAAATTAATCAAGAATTTCTCATCTCTTAACTTCTCAAACACCATACAAATATGCATCATATGATCTTCCAATTTCTTACTAAAGATCAAAATATCATCTAGGTACACAATGAAAAACTTAACCAAAAATTCTTTCAGAACCTTGTTCATGAGCCACATGAAGGTACTCGATGCATTGGTTAGCCCAAAAGGCATGACCAACCACTCATACAGTCCTTTCTTTGTCTTGAAGGCAGCCTTCCATTCATCTCCTTCTCTGATCTGAATCTGGTGATATCCACTCTTCAGATCTATCTTTGAAAAATACATAGCTCCACTCAAACAATCCATAATATCATCCATTCATGGCAATGGAAACTTGTACTTAATTGTGATCTTGTTTATTGCTTTGGAATCTGTACACATCCTTCATTCTCCATTCTTCTTTGGTGCTTATACTACTGGTACAAAACATGGACTTAGGCTTTCCTGAATCAATCCCTTTTGTAAAAACTCATGTACTTATTTGTTCAACTCTTCATTTTCTGTTGGTGTCATTTTCTGTGCTGCCTTGTTTGCCAAACTAGCTCCTAGAATCAAATCCATCTAATGACTGATCTTCTTTACCGGTGGTAATCCATCAGGTACATTATCAGATACAATATCCTGAAACTCATTCAACAAATCTACAACCTCTACAGGTACATCCTCTACTTCCTCTTTACTAGCTTTTAGAATTAAAGAAAAACACACATGCTCATGCCTCATACCATCTAGGAATTTTCTTCCATCAACAAAATTTATTCTTGCATTACCACATACCTTTTCTTCAGTCTCCTTCAGTGACTTTAGCTTATGTCACACTCCATCCTTTGTCAAGGAATAGGTATTTGCATGACCATCGTGTACAGTACATCTGTCAAACTACCATGGCCTACCCAACAACATGTGACATGCATCCATAGGTATGATATCACATAGTACCTCATCTTGGTACCCACCAATCTTGAACTTTACTAGGCACTGTTCACTGACCATGACCTTGTGGTCATCCTACACCCAGGCAATCCAATATGGATGTGGGTGTTTCTATCTCTCGAGCTTCAACTTTGTCACCATCTCTTCTAACAAAAAATTTTTAGTGCTTCCACTATCATTAATCACATCACAACATTTACCCTCGCACTTGCATCTAGTGCGAAACAGGCTCCTCCTTTGTTCAAGTTCATTCTCACCACTCAGCAGGACTCTTCTGTTAATCAACATTTCTCCTCTTTCAACATCTTTAGAATTTGAGGATCTAGCATCTTCATCTACATGTACCACTCTGGTCTGGCCTTCATTCCTCCTATCTATCCTTCCTTGGCATTGAGGACATTCAAATGCCCTATGACCTTCTCCACAGTGAAAACATGTTCCATAGAAGCCTCCTCTTCCTGAACCTTGTCCTCTTCCTCTTCTTGTCTAATCTCTATTGTTCTGATCTTGGGAATGATTGGAATTGTTTCCTCTCTGATTTTGACTACTACTGGCCTCATCCTTCTTTTTCAAATCTTCATTTCGGCCTCCATATGACCATCCTCTAGATCGTCCACCATGACCTCTACCATTTTTTCTACTCTCAAACTTCTTGTTTATCTTTTCCTCTACTTTTAGGGAAAACTGGTATGCCTCTTCAATACTATTCATTCAAACCAGATTTAGCTCCTCCTAAATGCTTGGCCTCAACCCATTAAGGTAACGGGCAAATTTTTTCTTATCAACTTCTGCATGGCCTGTTCTGATGAGGATTCAATAAAACTCCCCTGTGCACTCCTGAATAAATCATCCTACTTGCTTCAAACTTTGCATTTTCTTCAGTAGGTCAAGCTCATAATCAATAAGGATGAACTATCACTTCAATTTATCCACCATCTGATCCCATCTTGTGATTTTATCTTTCCCTCTTCTATTTCGCTCCAATGGAATCTCTTGCCACTAGATCTTTGCATGACCTTTTAATCTTGCCTTCACAAACTTGACCCGATCAAGATCCTCAATATCTTCATACTCAAAATATTCTTCACATTCATTGATCTTGGAAATGGCCTGAAAAAGTCTTTCTTCCTCCTAGTTCATTAATTTTGACTTCTCCTTCTTGATCTTCTTCTTCGGCTTCATCCTCGCTTTCGTCTCTGACATTAAGATTCATTCCTCTATGAATCTCTTCTTGCAATGCTTACACTTGTCTTCTGAGCACTCTAACCTCAAGTGTTACAACACCAGCTCTTCCGCCATGTTCCCTTCATGGAGGCATTTTTGTGATGCACATTGAAACCCTAACCATGGTCCTAGTGCAAACTGCCTCACAGTCAGTGATCTATTTACACACTGAAGAACTCCTACTCTAATACCACTTGATGAAGGGTGCTCCCCTTAATACCACAAACACATAACAGACATAGAGAAACAACAACAATATGCAAGAACAAAAAATGGTTTCTTATTATCTCCACAAATGTGGAATTACAAACTTTCAGAATTACAATATGCAAAGCCACATGGGCACTCCCTTACAATATTCTGTAGGACAAAGCCTTAAATCAATACCCAGATCTACTACCCCGAGTTGCCTAGACAACACTACGGGTCTTTTTTATATAGGCAATTTCCACCACCCAAGAAGGTTCTAGAAATTTAGCCCTTAAGGCTGACTATACATAGAATTATTTTATTTTACAATTTATTACATAAGAGTCGGCTCAAAACAACTTTTGAAACCCAAACAAAATTTTGAAGAAAAATTTGCCATTTCAGGTGACCCAACTTCTAGAGACCATAAGTCATCACCCGTTGACCTGATTGACTATTATAGCCCCATTTCGGAAAGGGTGTGAGGAGCTCTACAACACTTGAATTAATAAACCTTGATTCAACTGAAAATTCAACCTCATTTGGGGCCTCTAAAGCCTTCAAAACTGAGTTCAAAGTTTCTGTACCCTACTGCCAATACCAAAAATCTTCAATATCTACAAAGCTAGACTTGATCTGTCAATGAAACTTTACTGGTAGGCTGATATGACCAAAATGAACCTCCAGAGAAGACAATAGACCATTCTAAGCTTGAACAAAAAACTTACTAAAAATAGCAACTTTCCAAAAATAGTAACTCTGCACAAGATAGCCCTTATTGAAAAAAAAAACCAAAAATATTTTTAGGTGATGCAGGATTGCTCTTACACCTAGGATGCTCCTACATCAGTATGCCTTGGTCAAGCCCCAGTTTGGAATCAACCTTAATAATGGAATTGAAATAGAGAATGCTAGCAAGTAGTAGAAGTAGATCTAACAATGAAGCTATGATATCCAATAGATATGCAATTGTATTTGAAATGTAAACAAGTATATTGATATGAAAGCTTGGACTCAATAATGTAAATCAAAACCTCCATGTTTGCATGCTTGGAATCCACCTTGAAAGGAGAATGAATGGATCTTGAAGATGAACAAAGGATCTTGAAGGAAGATCACACCATCATGATGGATAGATCTAGGGTTTGAATGATGAATCTTGAATGCTTGAACCAAATCTCTTCAAAAGATTGAATGCTTGAATCCTTGATCTTCAATGGAGAACCTAAATGCTTGAATGCATGATTGCTTGAATGGTTTCTCACTTGATTTTCTTGAGAGAAAACTTGATCTCAAAACTTGATGTCTTGATAATGGAAAATGGATGTGAAAATGAGAGAGGAAGGCTTCCTTTTATAGTGATCTAGGGAAGAAACTTACAGAGAGGCCAACATTAGAGAATTAAATCCCAATTAACCTTCACCCCTAAAAATGGACCTAGATTAAATGTAATTTAAGAGTTTACCATTTTGAAATCCAAATTAGTTGACCCAGAAGTAGGAAAATAAAACTTTTTGAAGCCCGACATCCTGAAACCTCAGGAACTTGAAAATTGGACCCAGGGTCAAGATCGAGGTTGAATTTTCCCTAGGTCAGAGTTGAGGTTGACTCTATTGTAGGTCAGGGTCGAGGTAGACCTTGACCTAGGAGATGGACCTTGACCCCAAGATGGTAGATTTCAAATTCTCAGGACCAAGTGCCAAAAAAAGGCTGGAAATAGGTGGAGAGAGAAGCAGAACAGGGGAAAAAAGATAGATCCATGCAAAGACCTACTCAAGGTGCTTGACATGACCCCAGACCACTTACTTAGAGTACTAAACATTCTTAACATGGAAGTTCTTACATTAAGATGATACAAGTATGATAGATCAGAGGACTTTACATTTCATCCTTTCACTAATGATGATTGGGTAAGGAATGTAGATGATAGAAAAATTACTAGTGGAGGAGAATTATTCCATGGTAAAAGATTGATTTCTTGGCTTAGCAAGAAGTGAGACTGCATTTCTTAGTCTACTGTATTATCAGAGTATGTTACAACAGTAATAAACTATGTGTGCAAATCATATGGATGAATCAGATGTTGAAGAACATTGGAGTATGTTTTGAAGATTCAATTACTATCCATTGTGACAATACTAGCATGGTAAATATGTCAAAGAACCCTGTTATGCTTTATAAGATAAAACATATAGAAATATTTATTATCATTTCTGGAGAGATAAGGTAGCAGATAAAGAAGTGAAGTTAGAATATGTGAATATAAAGTAGAGAATAACACACCTATTTACAAAACCTTTGTTAGAGGATACATTTGAGTATTTAAGAGGTATGTTAGGGGTCATGCCCCAGCCTAATCTTGAATAAATAATGCATTAATTGCATTAGTCCAAAAATACTAGAGTACTAATTCATTATTTGGATTGAATACTTGATGCTTCCACTATGGGGGAGTATATGTATTTGATCTGAGTTACTAAGAAATCTTGGAGACATAATGACCCATTTGACATTGATGTCAATGGGGGAGAGAATGTCATGGAAAAAAACATGAGAGGATATAGGATCATCATTTGGAGGATCTGATGATTGATGAAGAGGATTTGAAAATATGAAGATATAAATGCAGTATAGGCATGTTTGGTATTTATAGAACTGAGATGTTTTTCATCTATGTTTCTATCAATGCCAAAGGGGGAGATTGTTAGCATGAATGCTGATAGTATTCGTATGAGGGAGTCTCCTATTAATGCTAGAGACATGGTGCATTGGTTGTGTTTTGCATTAATGACAAATTTTATCATTGACGACAACATATGCTATTGATTGGTTGTATAGGAGCTTGTAGAACAGGTTGCAGATAATTGTATGAACACCGTATAGAAAATCAGCATGTACGAACTTAAAGGGAGACTCCTAATTAAGTCTTGGGTCACCATCCATGATCACACATGCTTATGAGTTGATTGGATAAAGTGATGACAAGTTTACTTACAACTATTTTTCAGAAGATATAAATTGTGTTTTCATAGAGTTGATTACAGAACTTTGTTGATAGAACTCATGGTTGTTTAAGTTATGATGTGCAAATATAGGTTCATATTGGACACTGGCTGAAGAGCTTATTGTGATCATATGGAGTCATGATCATACAGGTGATGTCATCTATGGCATGTGCATTGGTGAAGACCAATTTGGAGGCTTACCTGGAACACATTTCAAGTAATATGATATGCGAGCTTAATCAACAAATGTAAATGATTATTTGATGTGACTATTATGTAGTAACATTGTAAGAGGTGTCATGTACATCTTCGCATGGGTTCATTTTGTATTTTGTAAAAATGATTTACCCTGTGAAGGCTAACTTAGATATAGTTGTTGTAACTTATATTTAAGGATTTAAATCCTTGGAAAATAAGTGTGTGGCAACTTATGTGAAATACAGAGGTAAATGCAAGCTTAAGGCTACATTGGATACTATTTGTAGAATAGTAGTTGTGCACTTTGGCACAAGGTGGAGATTTCTTGGCAGCGGTTGAGTACTAGAAGCAATTTTAGAACAAGATTATCATAAATTTGAAGTTATGAGGTTTGGAGAATCTGAGGGTGGCTTTAACTCTCAAATATCTTGATCAAGTTGATATATTGTACACCTTTAACATGCTTATTTCCTTTAATAGGGCTGGACTCTTAGCAGGGTCAATTCCTTAATTGGGATCACATTGTAAAAGGCTCCTAACAGGGTTTTGCCTTTAACTAGGACCTGCTTATTGTAATACTTCACTGCTAACATGTTCAGAACTCCTAACAGGGTTATTATACTCATAGTACAGATATCTATGGGTACCATCCCCACCGGGGATTTTCCCTTAATAGGGTTTTCCTTGAGAACAAATCTTGGTGTTCATGTGCATGTATACCATTGCTGCATTTACTTTTCAGTTTAGTATTTTGTTCTTGACAATAAGTTTTGAAGTTGAAATTTAAATTATATAATATTGGCATCAACTGATTCACCCCCTCCCCCCCTCTCAATTGATTAGGACATTATTATTCTAACATCTAGAAGGTTCATGAAGATAAATGTCCATAATCTGTATATTGTAAGGAGGATGTAGTGATAATAGATGTGATAATAGTTTGGATTAAGTTTCTAAGAGATTGGATTAAGATATTTTTTAGTCGTGCAATATATTGCTATGTTGTTGAACAGAGTGAAGTATTGATTGGAAGTAGATTAGTTGTTTAATACGAAATACATAGTAGAATTGATAGAGAATTCTATATTTATAGGTGTAAAGAAATATGCAAACTACTGGATTAAATCACAACTTTGTGCTAGAAAATAAATGATTAGTTTGTTGTACCCAAATATGGAGGCATATTTCTTTTAAGAGGTTGAGAGATCATCCTAAAGTCACATTGATATTAATTATGTAATATAATATCCTATATTATCAAGGTATGTATTGACATCTCTTCAATAATGCACATTCCATGTTTTATTATAATTCCTCCCTACTAGAATGGAATAATATAGTTAATTAGAATCTATAAAACTCTCACTCAACACTAGAAAATAACAATAATCTATCCATACTTAGTCACCAATCTCATTAGCATGAAACTATGATAGAAAATTATTTGCATCTCATAATTAATTTGAATAATTTTCTGTTGATTTATTCCTAATACACTAGAGAAGACAATAAACATTTTTTGAAAGTTGTTTATGCATAGAAGTGGAAAACGTTGAACTTTAAGGTGCATTGTGAATAATCTTTGATAACATCATTTTCAAGTTAGAAGAATATGAACTCTCGTATGTGTAAGATGAGACATTATTTTAGATAGACCATCTATAATCACATATGACTCAAGGTAAAATCATTAGAAAGAGTAAAGGAAGAAAACTATTTCCTCTCGAAGAATCAAGAAACAAAGAATCTCACCTCATCTAAGAAGTCATTCAGATTATATTTTTGGTGTAGTAATGTTTATTTTTTATTTTAAAAGTGGTCTCAAGTTTGTTCCCTCCTTTATAGTCATTGTGATGAGAAGGTGAGAGATTTGTAATACTCAATTCAAAGATAAATTGTGTGGAGGAAAACATGAGGATAAATATTATAAAATATTATTATTAAAGTAAACCCCATTTACATATATATTGCCACTTAAAAAGGAGAAATATGTGGATATAAAATAATTAAATTTAATATATGTAATCCTCTAAAGGATATTGATAGGAAAGCCACATATTCCTAGTGGAATGTTTGGAGTATGGACTATATTGTACTTATTATTTTTTTGTGGGAGATTGTAGTACATCTTCTAATGCTAATTTTTTAAAGAGTAAGGAATAACAAGTATAAATTTAGAGGTTAGTGGTACTAAAGGACAGATGTTTTACATCATCTCAAGTTATCTTTTTTCTTTGAGGTGATATTTTTTTATGAGACTCTCTCTCTCTCTCTCCTTTTAAAAAAAATATTATGTTGATAGATTTGGAGAAAACATGTATGTATAGGTTCAAGGCTTGGAGAAGACCTTGAGTATGGATGGTTGTCCAAAGAGCATGAGATTGTGGTAAAAAAATTTCACCGTTACAAAGTTCAGAGACAACATGATGGAGCTCTGCTTGATTTAGGATTTTCTTCTTCAAGAGAATATATTCTCAAAATATGTATTCATGATATGTAACCAACACACTTTCTTATGTAATCCTTAAGGGGGGGTTCCCTCAAATAAGGTGAATTTGATGTATTCATGATTGATTCTGATCCAGGAGCATCCTGGGTGTAAGAGCAATCTTGCATCACCCAAAAATATTTTTATTTTTGTATTCAATAAGGGCTATCTTGTGCAGAGTTGCTATTTATGGAAACTTGCTATTTTTAGTAAGTTGGTCTTATGATCTCAGAATGTCTGATTTTACATATGGAGGTTCATCTTAGTCATATCAGCCTACCAGCAAAGTTTCATGGCTAGATCAGGTGTAGTTTTGAAGATATTGAAGATTTTCGGTATTGGCAACAGGGTACAGAAACTTTGAACTTAGTTTTGAAGGCTTTAGAGGCCCCGAATGAGGTTGAAAATTTGGGTGACGAGCACTTTTCCCTAGTCAAGCCTGTAGAGTGCTTCGTGGCATTTCCAGAATGGGGTTATAATAGCCAATTGGGTCAACGGGCGATGACTTATGGTCTTCGAAAGTTGGGTCACCTGAATTGGCGGAAAATAGTTTTTCTTCAAAATTTCTGTTTGGGTTTCAAAACTCATTTTGAGCTGACTTTGATGTAATAAATTGTAAAATAAAATAATTCTAAGTTTGGTCAGCCCTAAGGGCTAAATTTCTAGAACCTTCTCGGGCGGTGGAAATTGCCTATATAAAGAAGGCCCGTAGTATTGTCTAGGGCAGTTCTGGGTAGTAGATCTGGGTATTGATTCGAGGCTTTGTCCTATAGAATATTGTAAGGGAATGCCCATGTGGCTTTGCATATTGTAATTCTGAAAGTTTGTAATTCCACATTTGTGGAGATAATAAGAAGCCAATTTTCTATTCTTGCATATTATTGTTGTTGTTTCTCTATTTCTATTATGTGTTTGTGGTATTAAGGGGAGCACCCTTCATCAGATTCAATAAATTGGAAGAGGGGATTTTGGTGTAGCTGTATGTATTTAAAGCATAACTATATTATATCATCTAATCACCTTTGGCTAGTTACTTTTTCATTGTATAAATTTGCATCTATTCTTTGGTCAATAATTTCAAATATTTTTTGTTCATTTTCTTGCTACCTATCATTGATTACTAAAAGTTGACTAAGTTTGTGTATGCAAATTAGATGTCTAACAACTAGAAATGATAAATTAACTATTAAAGCTAATGAATCTATATAATACAAACACAATGAAGAATGCAAAGTAACTATGAAATAATGAAACTAATTTAATTACCTTCACCTACCATGCAGCTTGTCTCCATTGTCCTCCTAGCCTTGATTTCTTAAAGATATTGAGCTCTCAGATTTCCAAAATGAAGCCTTCTCCCAAGATGCTACCAAAGTGTGGAGATTGAATGAAATGAGTGCACAATAGTTTATGCAAACTAATGGATGGAATGCAAATGAAATGGTGATTGTATGGAATGCTTGATTTCTTGAATGCTTGGATGCTTGATTGCTTGAATGATTTTTATCAAAAATACCTATTAGCTCTCAAATGGGAAATGAGGCTCCTTTTATAGAGTTTTGGAGGATCTAGGCCTAGGTGGCACAATCCTATGGTTGAGAATGAAAGGTGGAAGATCCTAGGGCTAGGATTGACTTGGTTGAAGGAGTTGAGAGAAAGGGGGATGTAGTTGGAATGTGAGAGGAAGAATAGGGATGATGTTCCTCTCACATTGACATGGAGGAGAAGAAGGTGGAAGGGAAAGACACATGTCAAGTGTCTCACAAAGACTAAAGAGAGAAAGAGGGAGAGACCTTTTCCTCATGAGGACTCTTTGCACAAGTGTCCTATGAGTCACCTTTGACCCTTAGTGGTGGCTTGAGAAGCCCCTTAGGAATAGGGAATGTCTCTTGACTTGGTTTAAGAGAGGACATGTGGTTATGAGACCAAGTCCTATGAGGCCACATAGCCCTTAAGAATAGGACATGTGTGTGTGAGGATAATTGTCAATAAATAATTAATAATAATTATTTATTTTAGCCAAAGTGATGTGTCAGGTGACTAGATAGCTGAGGTGGACTAGGAAACTTAGTCATATTTAGGTGATTGTATATTTAATTAAATCACTTTAATAAGACTAATTAGAAGACTTAGGATAGAAGAATAGATTATAGTGAATTCACTAAATAAAAAGAATAATTTATTTAATAAATAGAGGAATAATTATTAATTAAATAAAAAATATTTAATTAATTTATCAAGTCAATAGTAATTAAATAATAAATATTTAATTAATTAATGAAGCCATTTTTAGGTGTATACATTTTGCCCCTCTTTGAAATAATGTGTGTATCACATTGTTTCAAAGAAAATTTCAAGCATTTTGCCCCTGCCCCAGAAAATGTCTAAAATGACATAAGCATGCCCCCTCGAGAGATTGATTAAGAATTTGTGTTTAAAAAAAATAATTTATTATTACTTTTTTTTTTTTTTTTTTTTTTTTGGTTATTTTGATTAATCAATCTCACGAAAGAGACAGATGAAAAGGTGGGTGAAAATGGGGGGAAATGGAAGAAAAATGAGAGATAGGGTCCACACACCAAGCACATAGGGTCCATAGGCTATAAATAAGGCTTAGGGGTCCACAATAGGCTCATTGTGCACACTTGTCATTGGGAGATCAGAGCGCGAGAGAGAGAAGAGTAGAGCCGCCATGATGTCATTCCCGTTGTCAGATCACCACTTTGAGAGAGTCAAATGCTTCCAGTGACCACCCAATTCGGGTGAACCGGTAGGTGACTTGATCCTCCTTGGTAATTTCATGATTTGATGCATGTTAGAGTAGAACTGTAGCATGTTTAGGATAGATTGAATGATAGAATTAGGTTAGGAATTTTTTTTGTTTTGAGGCGTGGAATGAATGCGCAGTTTCAGTGCACCAATGGATAGGAAATAGGAACATTTACGCAGAAAAATACAACATTCTACGCATACGTGTAGGAAAACTACGCATTCATACTAGAGGAATGTTAGAGTTGCGCAAGTGTGAAATAAAAATGTGCATTTGAAAAATCAGCACATTTGTGCATATTTGTGGTGCAAATGTTTGATAAAACTATGCTTTTGTCCAAATCTGTACATGTGTGCAGAATTATTGCGCAAATGTGAAGAAAAACTGCGCATAGGTTAAAACCTGTGAAAATGTTAAAGAATGTTGCGCATACACGTTTCAATGTTGTGCATGTGTTTGAAGTGATAGAATGTGATCAAACTAGATAGTCAATTAGGTCAAACTTCATGTCGATAAGCCAATTGGATCTGTCGGTGTTTGATTTTGATCGATTTGATCAAGATAGGTAACATTGTAGCATGTTTGCTAGTTAACCAGTCTTGAACGTAGATAATTGATAGAATCATCTGTTGAAACATGTGATAAGAACATGTTTATATTTGATATGATAGGATAGATAGATTGATAGATCAGTTTATCAAAATCTGATAGGTTGATTGTTGGTTGACTTGAATAGGAGGATATCACAGATAGTCTGATGTCACAAGAGAGATACCCTGTGACTTAGAATCTGAGATCGGCATTGTCGGAGACAAATAGACTGTTGATTGGAGCATTCGGATTATATTATGTGATTTACACGCCTGAGATTCAGGCAAATCTAAGATGACAGCATTAGTAGAGCAATGGCACTCGGAGATGAGTACCTTCCATCTTCCGACAGGGGAGATGACAGTTACATTAGAGGATGTATATCACATCCTTCATCTTCCCATCACAGGTGAGCTGGTATAGTATGATCGGCATGGCGGAGTGATGAAGTACAAAGCTGTCTTTGATGATGATGATATAGAGGATGGAGAGATCAGCTGGGAGGATATGGTTGACTTGTATGATCCTTTACCAGTAGTGCTAGCAGGAGCGATTGGGGGATTTGTATGCCCTGATCATAGATCACATGGATTTTTAGTTGGATGGGGCCGCACATTACATCGGATGATGGAGGGGACCTGATATGCCTGGGGGGTGTGTTTGTTAGCACATCTTTATCATGACATGCATCAAGTGGTGTACCATAGGGGTGCATCATTATCAGCAGGTATGACACTGCTCCATGTTTGGGCATGGGAGCATATTGCAATTACTCAACCAGTGGCTATCAAATTTCAGCGCACAGGGCAGCCCTATATTCATTTATACTCCACAGTTTTGTCTCAGGCAAAACTGGGCCATTTAGAGTTTTGGCAGTATACCTTTGACATACTAGACACAGTGACATGGAGACCCTACCTAGGGTGTGAGTCATGGGATGATGAGCAGTAGCTTGCATTTTCTTTTGAGTCACAGTGGCTGATAGGTCGAACACCATTTATCATTGAGCGATAGCTGGTTACCCAGGTCCTGAGACAGTTTGGCAGGATACAGGGCATGTCGCAGGGAGTGACAGAGCATGCTTGCACACATTAGGAGAGATGAGACTGGGGGACCATGGCATCATTCAATGTTGCTCGACAGGAGTTTTTGGATGCCCCATTTTAGGCATGGTCGATGAGACCAACGATGGTAGACCCAAGGATGACTATGGATTTGGAGCAGTTTTTGAGGGATTTTCCAGTTCCACGGATTATAGATCTAGCAATGAGGCCTCCAGAGAGAGATCTGACAGAGAGATGGAGGGGGAGACTCCAAGGGAGAGATAGACAGGGGTGAGGGAGATGAGGTGGTGATGGAGGAGATGGAGGAGGAGATGGAGGCAGATGGGATAGGGCAGGACCTCGGATGAGAGGAGGTGGTGTGAGGCAGAGAGGACTGATGCCACCTCCAGCTAGATAGGGATGGAGACAACCTCCTGCACAGCCAGCGGTAGGAGTGCCACTACAGGTACCAGTCCCTCTGGCACAGATTCTAGTTGCCCCAGTATAGGGACTAGCTACATAGGTACAGGTGCAGGATGAGGTAGATGTTGGACTAGTCCAGGGTGGTGTGGTACAGGGTGGTTAGGTGCAAGATGATAGATAGGATGAGCCAGACACTAAGATGCCAGATGTACAGGCATAGGATGAGCTAGCTGATATGGACATCAAGGGACAGGATCCCTATTTACAGAGAGATGCTATAGAGGAGGAGGAGCCAGATATCGATACACTGCTAGTCAGACTAGCAGTTACATAGGTTCAGGCAGACCGGGTGCCAGGCCTAGAGAGATGGATTAAGAGGCTATAGCATCAGATGGATGTCCTGAGACATGAGCGGGATGTAGCAATTGAGAGACTCAGGGAGTCTGAGATGTTATTAGATGAGTTACAGAGGATAGAGGACCTAGATCCTAATGGAGATAGCCTGAGAGCCATGATACAAGCTGGGAAGGAGATATCATACTGGCGAGAGGCATACAGATAGGCAGTGCCTAGGGATCAGTGGATTGGGAGTCTTAGAGAGAGCTCAGTAGTGGTGAGGACAGCAATACAGGCACCAACTGGTAGTGGAGGGGTATCATCATGTCCTTCAAGAGTACCCATAGGTTTAGGAGACCAGGGTGGATCCTTAGGAGTAGGTGGTTCAGTAGCACAGGGCCTTATTGCAGCTCGCAGACAGTGACAGACAGATTTGGGAAGTAGTGGGTCATAGATACCACTTGTATACATTTTTTTGTGTCATTATATATTGACTTGATAGACACTGACTGTAGACACATTGTTATTGATTATATATCATGGGACATTTGGATAGTTTGGTTGTATTTATGGACTTTATATGATTGATGCAGTTCTACCATGATTTGCTATGATGTTTATATACATGTGTGTACTGACATATGCGGGATGTGATGATTTACTTTTATATGCATGGAATGGATGTCTTAAAATGCAAAATGATTGATTTTCTATATGATGCTAATGGATAAATAATCTAATATATATGATGATATAAATGCATGTTCTAAATGATGTTCACTAACGCTATGTGATGATGAATGCAATGATGTAAAAACAATGTGAATAATGTAAAATGAATGGATACTAAATGCATGATGATATTAAATATATGTAATGAACAATAAATGATATTGGAATGCAAATGATATCTAAAGTAATAAATAAAAATGTACCTAAGCTAATTGACAACATGATAAAATGAAATAAGATGAAATGATAACTATAACAAATATCCAATGAACACACCTAATAATAATTATGCATGTCTTAAAATGATTAAGTGCAAAGTAGTTTTGGTTGTCCAAATGTCCTCAACTAAAATAACAATGTTCTTGACACAAGAAGAATGGACTTAGGAAGCAGATAACCTAATGAGAAAGATAACCCACAAAACCTTATAAAAGGAGCACTGTTATGCAATTCATGAGATGGTAAAATGCAATGGAAAATGAAATATGAAATGAGTATCTCCACAACTTCATGTAACATCTTAGAACTTCATAATAACTAGAATTTGATTTTCATCATTGAGTTCATTATGTTGCAAGAAAATGCAAGCATCATGGTATAATTAAACCAAGTTGACCTAAGCACTTTTTGCATGGAGTTTAATATTGCAAACTTGACAAGAATCTAGGTATAATTGAACCGAGATGACATGAGTTTCATTTGCATAATAGACAAGGAATATTTCCCCCCTCCATCGGGGAACAAATATTTGGAGTCGAGGTATGCGATGGCGTATCACCATAAATAGCATTTGTTAGAACAACATGATTTGCATGTTGTCAATACTATGAAATGGATGAAGGCACTTATACACAGACACCCCAATTACTTGTTCCTACGATTTCATTGGAAAATACCCCACAAATAGCAATCAAAGAAAATATCATGCCCCATCCTAGCTATTCTAATCAATGAGATATGGGAGTTTCAAACTCATGTCAAAGATATCCCAAAATAGCATAGGAAACATGATAACAATGAAATCTAGATATGAATGCATAATTTATAACAAATCATTCTAACATGCCTGCCATGAATATACATTTCTTTTGCCAAAAAGATTGATTTAGGATATGTTGATCAGTTCAAGTGATGATGTATAGTCAAGATGTATAGATAAGCAGTCACAATTCGAAGGATAGATCATAGATTTTGATTCAGCATGAAGATACCATTGTGAAAGAACATTTGATTATGTTTGCCTTGCTTGGTGAAAATAACTCCATTGTGTCCTCGAAGAGTCATGACTATCATAGATCCACTTCCCAAACTAGGTCAAGGACATGCCCCCAGCTAGGTGATGGACTGACTTATTATGGATGAAGGAAGACACAACAAGACTAGGATGAAGACCATGACAAAAGATCAAGCTACGATGGGATTTTATTACGGATAGATACAATGGATGGTGTATGAACTGGCCATTTTATTATGATATATACATGGTGGGGACAAGGACTGAGTAACCATTTTATTATGGATATATACAATGAAGGGACACACTAGAAGAATCCTAATAGATAGAGGAGCTAACTTGTCACACATAGCGCCTGTTTCCAAGTTTTCACCATATGCTTTTATTGCAGTTTTTCTTTTGATTTTGTGATTTTTTTGTATTTTTTATTTTCTTTTAATTAATTATAGAATATACATATATACAGACTATATACATGCCCCTTGCATTGGGATTTTAGGGATAGAACTTCTTGAGATGGATACTGTTAAGAGGTTCATCCAAGGGATCTCCCTCTGGCATAGACAACTGATAGGCTCCAGAACCATAGACTGATGTAATCACAAAAGGTCCTAACCAATTTGGTTCGAACTTGCCCTTCTTTTCACGATGTTGTTGATTCTTTGGATTTTCTCGAAGGACTAAGTCACCCAACTGAAAGTCTCTGATCTTTACCTTGCTGTCATACTGATGGGATAGACACTGCTGATAAACTTTCAAATGAACATAGGCTCACTAACGGCGTTCATCTAGGAGTTCCAATTTAGTCAGGCATGCAACTCTATACTCTTCATCAAGAATTAAATCTTTAAGAGTAACACGAAGTGAAGGAAACTCAACCTCGAGGGGCAGGACTGCTTCAGATCCATAGACAAGGGAGTATGGAGTGGCTCTAGTAGGAGTACAGATGGAGGTGCGGTAAGCCCATAAGGATAGATTAAGTTGGAGATGCCAGTCACGGCCAGCGTCATTGACAGTCTTTTGTAGGATTTTAATAATTATTTTGTTTGAGGCCTCAGCTTGGCCATTTCCTTGAGGATAGTAGATGGTGGAATAGTTGTGGGTGATGTGGAATTTGGTGCACAAGTCATCCATGTCTTGGTTTTGAAACTATTTCCCATGATCAGTGATAAGATACATAGGTATACCATATCTTCAAATGATATAGTTTAAGATAAACATGGAGATTTTTTTCCCTATGGTGGTAATTAATGGAACGGCCTCAATCCATTTAGTGAAGTATTTTGTGGTAGTGAGAATCCATTTGTGGCCATTGGAAGATGGAGGATTGATAGCGCCCATGAGGTTGAGTCCCCACCGACTGAATGGAAAAGTAGTTGTAAAAGGATGTAACTCTTGAGCTAGAGCACGGATAAGGTTTCCATATATCTGACATTTCTTGCATGCCCTAGCAAAATGAAAGGAGTCTGCCTCCATGGTAGGCCAATAATAATGCATATGCATGAGTTTCTTAGCCAAAGAGGGACCACTCAAATGTGTCCCACAAATACCCTCATGTACATCACGTAAGGAAAGTTGAGCTTCATCATGTTCGAGACATCGCAGGAGAGTACCATCAAAACCTCACCAATAAAGGGTGTCAGATATTAAGATATAGCGGGAGGTTTGGCGGAGAAAAGTTCATTTTTTATTGTAGGATAGGTCAGGAGGTAGAGTGTTATCTTTCAAGTAAGAATAGATCTTTCCATAGGTTGGGGAGTCATGTCCAATCAGATGACATATAATACTCATATCAGGCTCATCATATGCAAGACAAGTCAGGGATTCCACCAAGAACTCAAAATGGGCCTTGGTATCTTCTATATCAAATAAAGAAGCAATCATTGCCATGGCATCGGCAACCTTGTTTTCATGCCGAGGAATCTTCTCAAAATTAATGATAGAGAAATAATTTTTAAAGTCATCAACCATACGTTTATATGGCAATAACTTATCATCTTTGGTCTTATAATCATCATTAACCTGATTAACAATCAGCTGAGAATCTTCGTAGACATTTATTTCAGATATGTTCCATTGTAAAGCCATTTTTAACCCAATTAGCAAAAGCCTCATATTCTGCTACATTATTGGTGCAAGGAAATAACAACTTGAAAGATTTTGGAATAGTGTATCCTTGTGGTGTGATAAAAAGAATACTAGATCCTGAACCCTGTTGAGTGTATGAGCCATCAAAGTATAATTTCCATGCTTGTGTAAACAAAGCTAAGATATGAGCATCAGGAAAATCTGTGTGTATAGGTTGGTCATCTGTTAATGGAGCATTAGCTAGTTGATCTGTGATCACTTGACCTTTGATAGCCTTCCTATCTACATATTCAATATCAAACTCACTAAGTAGCATGACCCACTTAGCCAACCTGCCTATTAATGCTGTCTTGATTAACAAATACTTTAAAGGATCAATCTTTGCAATAAGCTGAGTAGAATGTGACAACATGTAATGTCACCACTTTTGTGAAGCAAAGAAAACAGCCAGACATGCTCTTTTAATAGGGGAATATTTTAACTCATATCCCACTAAAGTGCGACTGATGTAGTAGATGGCTTTTTCTTTTCCTTCATGATCTTGCTGAGCGAGAAGAGCACCTAGTGAAGCTGTCATGGCTGAAATGTAGAGCAAGAGTGGCTTGCCCGGAATTGGTGACATCAGAGTTGGAGGATTCACTAGATACTGCTTGATTTTGTTGAAAGCTTCCTCACACTTATCATCCCATTGGAATAAGATATTTTTATGCATCAAATGTTGAAAGGGATGACTGCAATCTACTAGTTGAGAAATAAATCTTCAGATGGATTGTAGATGCCCCTGTAAAGATCTTAGCTGACTAATGTTAGTGGGGGAAGCCATCTCCAATATTGCTTTAAAATTTTCTAGATCCACTTCCATGCCTTTAGCTGAGACAATGTAGCCTAACAGTTTGCCAGATGTGACCCCGAATGCACATTTCTTTGGATTAAGTCGAATTTGATATTTTTCCATCTGGGTGAATATTCTATCCAACACTCTCAAATGACCAGCTCTGTCTTTAGATTTTGCTAAAATGTCATCAACATAATCTTCCATGATGGTATGCATCATGTCATGAAAGATCGTCGTCATGGCTCTTTGATAAGTTGCTCCAGCATTTTTGAGGCCAAATGGCATCACATTCCAGTAGTATGTACCCCATGGACAAGTAAAAGTAGTTTTTTCCTGGTCTTCTAGCGCAATTTTGATTTGGTTATAGCCAAAAAATCCATCCATTAATGATAACATCTCATGCCCAGCTGTTAGGTCAACAATCATATCAATATTTGGCAAAGGGAAGTCATCTTTCAGACAAGCTTTATTAAGATCTCAAAAATCAATACAAATCCTGATAGACTTGTCTGGTTTTGAAACCGAAACAATATTTGAAATCCACTTAGCAGAATCAATAGCCCGAATGAATCCAAAATCTAGGAGCTTCTTCAATTTTGCTTTCACCATTAGAGAAATGTGAGGATGCATTTTGCGGAGCTTCTTCTTAACTGGTTTTACACCTAGTTTGATAGATAAATGATGCATAATGAGATTGGGGTCCAAACCAGGCATATCAGCATAGGACCAAGCAAAGTTGATTTGTCTTTCTCTAAAAAATTTTACAAAAGCTTCTTTCTCTGATTCTATCAAGGATGCTGCTACTTTGAGGATGCATGGAGACTCCTCTGTTCCAATGTTAAGTGGTATTGTTGGTTCTATAAGAATGGCAGATTGTTCTCAATATAGATAATTGGGAAGAGTGTCAATCCTTCCATCATCAGGTGCCTCAGAGAGGTTTTCACCATCAGATGCATCTTTTCTTTTTACTATTTTTGGATCTAATACTGCCACTGAGTGGTTTTCACCATTAGATCTGCTGATTATTTTTATGACTGAAAAGATTGGCACTCTCTCCAAAATAGGCCATGTCATTGAGTTTTATCAAAAATCCTGACTTGTGATCCCCTGGTGGTAAATTATCCATGATGCCAAGATAGTCAATGATCGTGTCATCATTATGAAAGACATCAAGTTTTGGGTGATTGGGAGAATCCCAATCGATAAGGTCAGGATGGACAAGGGGCATTAGATCATTTGGGTCGGTTTCAAAAGTAGAGATGGTATTGATGGAAAATTTGTCAAGGTTTATGATAGTATCAGTGAGGTCTATTTCTGTAATCTCATCTGAATCATTTGTCACAAGATAACGCTCACTTCGCTCACGATCAACACGAGTAGTATTACATGGGACCAATCCTAGTGAGTCACTCATTGAACTCTCACCCTCATGATAATTGTTACTATATTGATGGACAACATCGACTCCTATTTCTTTAGTATAATCAGATAAGGAATCCCATTCATAATCATTAGAATCATAATCATCATTATCTTCAACTCTATCAATTATTCTTTGAGCTATCCTTTGTTTCTTTGGATCTACATACATACCATGATTTCTAAATTGTAAGGCAGGAGCTTTAGATGTCTCATGAAAAGGTGGTATTTTTGCTTTTCCTTTTGGTTCTTGTGGTCCTTCTCCTTTATATCCTAATCTTGTAGTGTCTCTTTGATAATTGGGATTTTGCAAAATTGGTTTTATAACACCTTCTCTTTGTAACCCTATAGGTCCAGCACCTTGATATCCCATCTTTTGTAGCGAAGTATACCCTTTTCCATAGACATCAGGTGATATACATTCATGTTTAATATCCTCTTCAATCTTCTATCTTAAGCCAATAATTTGCATTACGCTCAGCTGCCTCTTTGGATACTGTGCCCCGACTTATAAATGTGTTATAAACAAGTGTGGAAGGGGGTTCTGATTGTTGTTTAGTGATCAAAGATCTACCATATGATTTGGGAGATAAAGGTAACTCAGTGATACAAAGAGCTTGACCTAAAGTATATTCTCCCATACTACTTTCTTTGATGTCTATCTTGATCCCATCTGATTTAGAAGTTGATGCTATATTACTAGGGTCACTAGGTGTAGTTGCAGAAGATCCAGTATGATTATAGGGAACTAAAGAATCAGAAATCTTCACATTGCAACAATATTGAAAAGGATTAGAATCTCCTTTGATAGTGATCTCATGACCAATGTGAGGGAATTTTATACATTGCTGATAAGTTAATGGCACAGCTTGCATGGAATGAATCCATGGTCTTCCCAAAAGAATATTATAAGCAAGATCCATGTCCAGAACTTGACAAGATACATCTTTGACAATAGGACCAATTCTAATTGGAAGAACAACGAACCCCTTGGATGATCTCCCTTCCTCATCATAGGCTTTTATTGTGATTTTCTTTTTTGGATCAACAGCATTCTCAGAAAATCCCAATGCAAGGACTAACTTTAACGTGCAGATATTCAAGCCAGGTCCCCCATCTATTAATACTCTTTTAATCTTTTGATTCTAGACAAGGACTTCGATATGTAAGGGAGCATTATGAGGTTGGGTAATGGCTAAATCATCATTTTCAGTAAAGGAAAAATAGTGTGGGGTTGTTAAATGGCCCACCATAGGTTGAAATTGATCAAGATCTAGAGTTGTTGGAACCTGGGTCTCTAAGAGAGCTTTTTCAAGGATATCTTTGTGAGATGGGGAAAGACACAAAAGCTCTAAGATGGATATCTGGGCAGGTGTTTTCTTAAGTTGTTCCAAAAGATTATACTGGTTGGAAGTATTTGGGATAGACTTTGGGACATAAACGGACTTATTTTGTGTAGTGCTTGGTTTAGACTGGACTCCTTGAAGAGTAACTTTGGCTTGAGCACGAGTGGTGGCTTGGACTGGTTGACTCTTTGATTTTTCTTTGATGGTAATAACATTGGCATAATACATAGAAGGATGACATTCAGAAATGTTACCAACATATCGATAGGGAGTGGAATTATAATTAGCTTGATTGTCACCCTTATTGTTGGAAGAACCCCCTTTTTCATGCTTAGGAAGTGGATCTTTGAAAGTTGTATGTGATTCATTCGAAACATGTCCGTCAACACCAATTTCACCACTTTCGATTAAATCTTGGATTACATTTTTGAGTCTTTTGCAATCATTTGTTTTATGTCCTCTACCTCTGTGAAATTCACAATAATCATTCTCATTCCACCAAGAAGGGTTTACTCTAGGTTCAAAATCTTTCATTTTAGGAAGCATTATGAGTTTCTTTGTGATTAACTTCCGTAATGCTGATTCGAGAGATTCCCCCAAAGGAGTAAAGTTTCTTCGAGGTGAAATAAAAAGCAATCTTGGTTTAGATGAATCCTTGTTGGTATTTTGATTGGATGATTGATTGTTGTAGGTTCCTTGAGTAGCATTGGCCTGACTGGTGAGATTAAGAAGGAGTTGCATTGGTTTGACATTATGATTATCTACAATCCCATCATTGACAATATTTTTGTTTTTATTCCAAAACTTTGATTTGTCATTGTTGTAGTTGTTGGAATTGGAATTTGAGGATCCAACATTGTCTTTAGAATAAAGTTTGATCTCACCTTTTTTGACCATAGCTTCCTTAATCTTGATACCATTTTCTATGAGCTTATTGAAATTTGGTCGACATTGCAATTGTAACCTATAACTCATTTCTGGTGTAAGGTTATGCACAAAAATATCCATCTTTTCTTGTTCAGGAATCGTTCGTGGATATTTGGAAAACAATTGACGCCATATTTGCAAAAAAGTAAGGAAAGGTTCTCCATTCTTTTGATGTGCATTGCAAAGATCGAGCATAGTGACCTCATGTTTGATGTTATATGAATAATGAGTCACAAATTTGTCAAGAAGCTCATTGAAAAATTTGATGCCGGGGGGTAGTTTAGAGAACCATTCCATGGCTTGTCTTCATAAACTTCATGGAAATAGTTGCATAAGATAAGTGTCATTGTGAGCGACTTCAATACAAGCAGCACAAAACTCATGAATGTGGTCTTGTGGATCCGAATTCCCTTTGTATTTGTCAAATTTTTGTACCTCAAAATGAGGAGGGAATGGAATCATTGCTAAATTCTTATCAAAAGGATAAGGACATATATCATCCAAGGAATACTTCTTTGTTGATGATCCAGTTTGGATGTCACAGATTTGTTGTTGAAGCATCTGGATTTGTTGTAGGACGGGATCCCAAGATGGTGTGTTTCTTTGAGTGTTTTGGGAAACATTGTTGTGAGAAGCATTGTTTTGTGAAGTGTGATTTGGCTTATCATTTTGAGAAATAGTGTGTTGTTCATGACTATGAGAAGCATTGGATTGCTGATTGGTTTCCTTTGCTCCATGAGTATCTCGAGAACCTTTAGGAATTTGTTGATTATTTGTGTGAGCTGGTTCTCTAAGATAAGAAACATCAAAATCACTTGATAAATTAGCTCCTTGTTGAGCAAGCATGAGAAAATACATCTCTTTATCCAAGCCTAAGAGTCTTTCCATGACATCATAAAATTGAGGATCTTGTGAAGCTTCCCTAAGTTCTTCATCAGTGGATGTAAAAAGTGAATTTTTCTTAGGAGCTTCAGGCCAAGGATTTTCTTCATTACTGGTATTGCCTTCCATCTTGTCTAGGGATTCTGGATTGGTGGCTTGTTTAAATTTCTGAGATCAAGTTTGAACCATAAAATTGAAAGAATTGATTGTGGGATGAAATATTTTTGATGAGAAGGTATGGAAAGTGATTGATAGGAAAGATATTGAAATGTGTTGAAAAGTGATAAGACAACTTGATAAACTCTAAGTCAATAGGAGGTATAGATCTCACTATGATATGACAAAGAGAAATCAAGAGATAATAACCTAAGCAAGTTTGATGATTAAGGATGATATATCCTGATATGGTAAACTCACAAAGATCAAAATCTAATGGATAAGATAATGTTTCAACACAAAATCAAGAATTTCAAAGATTTAGAAAAAAAATGATTTGATGAATCTTGATGAAGGAATGATGAAAAGTGATGAATGGTCAAACTAAAGATCAAAGGTCTATGTAACTTGACTATTTCTCCAGAATCTTACTAAGGAAGAAAATGGGTATCTGAAAAAGTGATTTTAAAAATTGCAAAGTTTGTGGAAATGCTTACTGTTGTAAATGCACAACAACAAATGCAAAGGATAGATTAATCAATGTGCAACAAAATTAAATAGATGCACAGCAATATGTAACAGATGCGACTGGTAGTACTCAAAAGCACAGATAGTCTGAACAGATGCGCAACAAATTGTAATAAATGCATAGAAAATTGGATCAAATGCGCAAAAAGATGTGATATATGCGTAGGTTTTTAAGTTCTAATCTGAATTGAAAGGCTTTGGATTTTCTTGGTGTTGGCTAGTTTTCTTTTTTGTTTTGGCAAAGTGAAAAATGCATAAACACACACACATAAGACAGAAATGATGTTAATCTGACTATGCTAATATCAATCCACAAACACGCTTACAATCCTATGGTTGGCAAGGATGATGTCTACTGAATCCCCACTAGGATAATAAAATCTAGCCACGCAAATTCACAGTGGACAACCTAGGAACTTGGAGGCATGGGCTTCTCCTTACAGTGCACTCACTTCTCATGCACACCAAGTTCTGACTTCAATGGGTTATTACTTCCCAAAGAACTGCTATCTCTACTATGAACCGTGAGTAATGTGGGGTGTCTTCACGAGCTTGGGTGACTCCTTGAGCCAGCAGATAGAAGGTTTTTGGCCACTAAATAAAAGTTTTTAGTAAGGACATCCGTTCAGGTGGTTGTGATCAAGTCATTTGCTCAATTAAGGGGGCTCTCCCAATCCTTTCAAAGCAAGACTTTCACCTTTACTAAGTAGGACTTTAACGCACCACTAGGGTATTGGAGGAGATTTTGGTTGCCACAACGAATTCACACCTATCTAATGTGAGACTAATCACACTAGCATTTTTTATATACCAATTTGGAAGGGCTTGGCTTTAGCCTATTACCGGTTGGGTCGTTCCTTGGGGTGAGTACCTCTTTTCCCACCAAAGACCACCCTCTAAAAATTATAATAGTTTCTCTTACACCCAAGGTCCACGAATGGTGAGGGGAGAGGATACATTGTTAAAATTTTGGGATTACAGATATGCTATTAAGCAAAACATAATAGACACTTGAGCTATACTAAAGAATACACACAAAGCAAATGCATGTCTTTTTTTAGAGCCCAAACAAGATTATGGTTTATTTTGCAAACCCTTTAGGAATCCCTGCAAAGAAATATGTTAAAAATTTTAGCAATAGGGTCTTCTACTAAATGTCCTGCAAAACAGCCTAAAAGCTACCAGAACAAATAGAAACTTGTTAAAGGTTAGCTAAAATCAAAATAAATCAAAAATTTTAATCTAAATACTATCAATAACAAATGTGCAATAACAATGAATCAATGCGCAAAATTATTAAATAGATGCACAGAATAGAATAATTAATGCGCAACAAAATGTAATGTAAGCGCAGAAAATTGAATGTATGTGCAGAAAATCATAACAAATGTGCAACAAAGTTGAACAAATGTGCAGATTTTAATCAAAATAAAAATGGGAAAGAGAGAAAATGACTATTGTGATCTAAAATGAATGCGCAGTACAGATGAATGGATGTGTAGTAATCGTGAATGAATGCGCAGAAATAGCCTGGAAACATCTGCACACAAAAAACTAAGAAAATGGAATGTTAAAAATGGAGGCTGGCCCTCCTTCTGGTGCCAAAAATGTATGCAAATTAGATATCTAACAACTAGAAATGATAAATTAACTATTAAAGCCAATGAATCTATATAATACAAACACAATGAAGAATGCAAAGTAACTATGAAATGATGAAACTATTTTAATTACCTTCACCTACCATACAGCTTGTCTCCATTTTCCTCCTAGCTTTGATTTCTTGAAGATGTTGAGCTCTCAGATTTTCAAAATGAAGCCTTCTCCCAAGATGCTACCAAAGTGTGGAGATTGAATGAAATGAGTGCACAATAGCTTATGCAAACTAATGGATGGAATGGAAATGAAATGGTGATTGTATGAAATGCTTGATTGCTTGAATGCTTGGATGCTTGATTGCTTGAATGCTTGTTATCAAAAATACCTATTAGCTCTCAAATGGGAAATGAGGCTCCTTTTATAGAGTTTTGGAGGATCTAGGCCTAGGTGGCACAATCCTATGGTTGAGAATGAAAGGTGGAAGATCCTAGGGCTAGGATTGACTTGGTTGAAGGAGTTGAGAGAAAGGGGGATGTAGTTGGAATGTGAGAGGAAGAATAGGGATGATGTTCCTCTCACATTGACATGGAGGAGAAGAAGGTGGAAGGGAAAGACACATGTCAAGTGTCTCACGAAGACCAAAGAGAGAAAGAGGGAGAGACCTTTTCCTCATGAGGAGTCTTTGCACAAGTGTCTTATGAGTCACCTTTGACCCTTAGAGGTGGCTTGAGAAGCCCCTTAGGAATAGGGAATGTCTCTTGACTTGGTTTAAGAGAGGACATGTGGTTATGAGACCAAGTCCTATGACGCCACATAGCCCTTAAGAATAGGACATGTGTGGGTGAGGATAATTATCAATAAATAATTATTAACAATTATTTATTTTAGCCAAAGTAATGTGTCAGGTGACTAGGTAGGTGAGGTGGACTAGGAAACTTAGTCATATTTAGGTGATTGTATATTTAATTAAATCACTTTAATAAGACTAATTAGAAGACTTAGGATAGAAGAATAGATTATAGTGAATTCACTAAATAAATTGAATAATTTATTTAATAAATAGAGAAATAATTATTAATTAAATAAAAAATATTTAATTAATTTATCAAGTCAATAGTAATTAAATAATAAATATTTAATTAATTAATGAAGCTATTTTTAGGTGTATACAATTTGAAAAATAATGAGATCTCCTAAAATCTAGAATATATATTGTGACTCCTACAGATCTAAAACCATTCTCAAACATCTTAACAGTATATACATAAAATATAACTTAAAGTATAAGAAAGGAAGAAGATAACAAGAAAATATAACTTATACATAAATGTTATATTTTATGTATATATCTTGATAAGAAAAACTCTAGAAAGTAAAAATCAATTAGCATTCAAAACACATACATGCTTTTGGGAAATAAAAACTCAAGTTCCAACATGTATTTCATTTTCCTTTTATTCAGAGAGATACATATACATTTTGCTTGTTTAATATGACATGTACACATTCAAAATGTGTATAAATTTTATTTACATAAAAAGTGCATATGTGTATTTATTTCAAATAACACTTACACATTTGTTATTCCAATAACACGTACATGGTTTAGCTCGATATTATGATCCATAACACATGATTTTTTTTGTTTTTATTTTAAATTACGTACACATTTAGCTTGTTCTTCAATTTTTTAGTAGTGGCAACTTTTTTATTCACCATCTAGTGCACGTACGGTAGGAGACATCTATTAAGCTATCAAAAGCCTAAATCTTACCAAAGAGAGACATAATTTTTTTCATAATCTCTCCTTGGTAACATTTAAGTTTTTCATGGTCACCGGTCGTACCCTAATACTTACTTTAATAGGATAAATGATATAATAACATTAAATCTACATTTTAATTTCCAATTTCTTATTCAAAAATTCAAGCCTATCTGCATAAAGTGTGTAACAGATAGTTGTATTATGTCAGTTCATTTTGATAAAGTGAATTAGCAAAAAGTATAGTCATGCGTGCGTTTGCTTTTGACCGAAGAAAGATAATTCTTGAATGATATTTTTCGAACATGGACCAAGAATCTTAATATCAAATTATAGGGCTATTATATTATTTTTAACCATTGATATTATCAATCGTTGACCCGAGTTAGCTGACCAATGTATTATGCATCTCTAAACATATCTTGAAAAGAAAGGGTGGTGCTTTCATCTCTTAACCAATATATATGGTTACTTACTAATCAGTGGATTTATAGTGAGATTTTTCATTCATATTCCTAACGTGCAATTTCCATAAAAATTCATCCCCATATGCAGTATTTTCAAGTGATCGAACCGCCAGAGTAATTCAAATAGCAAGTACATGTCAAATAACACTAGACGCAGTAGAATAGACAAATAATAATCACTTTCAAGCTATTTTCTTATACGTATTACATTACACAAATCTCACTGACTTTTGTTAATAGAAACGTTGAATGTACAGTGATAAAATAACACTTAAGCAATCAACCTTTAAACAATTCTACAAACACTCCAATAGTTAGACAAACTTATATACACCTCCTCAATAGGCAGCGGAGGATCACTTTAAGGCAAAGTACCTGTAGACTATTCTGTAACAGCACACTCCTTAAAATATAGTATAATAAAAGAGTCATGGGAAATAAGAGGTTCTCAATAAGGGTTTATGGCGGCGGGAATTGCAACAAGGGGTGTGGCCATTTCGGAGGACAACTTGAGAATCTCGGTGAGATCTACGGGGTGTTGGGGAGAAGGAATCCAGTTGTAATGGTGGACCAATTTTGCCACCCACAGGTGAACAGTAGCGAGCCCAAGAGCCTTTCCCGGACACACTCGCCGACCCGCACCGAAGGGCGCAAGCCTCAAGTCATTACCCAAAACGTTTACTTTCTCTTCAAGAAATCTGTCCGGCCGGAATTCATGAGGTGACTCCCAGATCTCCGGGTCATGAGTGATGGACCACATGTTAACCATGGCTGTCGTTCCCGCCGGAATATGCATCCCACCTGCTATATCAACCCCCTCAGTGCAGAGCCGAGACCACGAAAGCAGAGGTCCCGGTGGATGCATTCGCAAAGTTTCTTTTACCACCGCTTGCAGGTACGGAAGCTTTGTTATGTCCTCGTCCCGCACGCTTCTGTTCCGCCCAACAGCGGCCTCCAATTCCGCCCGAGCTTTCTCTTGTATTTCTTCGTTCAATACCAACTCCGCCATCGCCCACTCTGTAAGCAGAGCAACAGTATCTGTACCGCGGAATATCATCTCCTGTATGAGACAAATACTTAGATTAATTACTAGGTTTTCGATATTATTAGTACGAAAACAAATTAGGGTTACGAAATGTTATGTGCATTTCTTACCCAGAGAACCGCGATCATGTCATCGTCGTTAATTTTGTCATGTCCTTGAAGCGAAAGGAGCACGTCCACGAAATCTGAATCGGCTGTCTCCCTACGCAAAGTGGACTGTCTATGCTGGTTGATGATGTTTTGGACGAAAACCCTAACTCGAGGTACAAGTTGAGCACAACGGGCGTGGATTCGCAGGGGGTCAAAGATCCGCAACCATGGCAGATGATCGCTCCAATTGAATGCACCGAGCAGTTCAAATCCCTCCTGCACCATCTCCCTAACCACCTTATCATCTCCATCACTATCAAACCTTACACCAAACACGCTTCCCATGATATTGCTGAGCGCCGCCGTTTGGAGATGTGGACGAAGGTTGACGGCGCCCTTGCAAACGAACTCACTGCGTATATCGGATAACATTTTCAGACAATCCGCCTGACGCCCGGCTTCGTGAACAGAAATTCTTCGTGGACTAAAGAGATGAGCAGATGAAATCCTACGCAGCATCCTCCAGTAGTCGCCGTTGGGTGCAAAGCCAATTGCCCTCCCAAACATGAGCTGCTGAGCAGATTGTTTGAGAGGCCTATCGGCAAAGCTAGGGGAGCTCAACAGCTCTCTGGCCACTTCTGGGTCTGATGTTATGACGGCGCGGGTAGAGCCCAAGCTGAAGGCCATCAGCTTTTTGGCCTTGTGAATATAGGCCAAGTGGGCAAGCTTGCGGTGAGCATGGCCGCCACTCATTTCCATTAGACTTCCAATTATGGGCCATCCTCTGGACCCTGGAATCTTCTTTTTCTTGTTGTTCTTCCCAGCCCATGCACATCCGCCAGTACTCCACCAGGAGAGAATGACTCCACAAAGCAGAGCAGCAAGCGAAATTGCAAAGTACTGCTTCCATGGAACACTATAGCTATTATCGCCTTGAATGCCATCTGGGGAATAGAATTTAGGCCCATTGCAAGCCAGGGGAGCAATTGCATATACCCACCATCCTGTTACTCCGCTACAACTCACACCATGGTTCTCCATTTAGGTTAAACAAGGCAAAACCCAAGAAAAGCAAGCTCAATCTGTGCTTTGGATGTTCGCCTGTTCGGCTTAAATAGAGGCGTGACGGGTTGAAACGGTCGTGCCTAAGTATGAGAGAAGCGGGAGGAAAGAGGTGGGAAATTTACGACAGAAGTGCGGAAAGATAAGCGTTGAAAGCAAACCAACAGGTATCTTTTAGAATTCCAAAGAATCTCAATTATTTGAATTGTTTATCTAGTGTGGACTAATCTTTCACACGACCAAAACATTTTTTTCCCTATTAAAATTTCCCCAGCTTTGTTTTCTCCAAATGTTTTCTGCCACAGCAACTTCCTTGTATTGCTGCTATCTCTTTCCTGTTGACCACAAGCGAATGTAAGAACTTCGACCTCCATTATCATGGTTAGTTCGATTAAGAAGTGATCATTTCCTGGCAATTCGTGCCATTTGCTTTGTCTAGTGATCCTCTGCTTTCTGCTCAATATTCCTAGATTTTAATAGGATATGACATTTCGTATATCATACGGGCAAAGCGCAATATTGACCGGATCTCCTTGTTAATGATTCTTCGTTGAACTCCCATGTCGGTGGTGCCGTATATTCTATTAAAAGTTCGTTAGTCCCACGCTACTCGTGGGATAACGGAAAGGAGTCAATTCCATGTTTCCATTACATGATTTTGTTTCTAAAGCGGCATTTCCATGACCTAAAAATATGTGTTGCATGACATTCATGGACAATAAAATAACGCATTAGGAAAGACCGTTCCTGCTAAATCCACAAAAATAGCATAAGTTTTCGAAAAAGAAAAGCTTACTTCCAAAAACTGTTGAAATTATGCTTTCCAAAATCAAGTTTTTAGTCTTCGATATTTTCGACATACACTAAAATAATTTCAAAACGTAGGAGTATATGGGGTTAAGTTTGAAAAAAAATATTCTATAACAAAATAATTTAATTTAGTAGTGTGAAGGGAGAAGGTATTTGTTATCTTTAATTTCTTTTGTTTTAAGTTATTTTTTATGGACATCAAAATGTATAAATTATGGTTCAAGATCTGTGTATTCAAATGACTCATCCATAAAAAGTTTGACAAAGGAAAATATAAATTAAAATTCATAAAGTATAAAATTATAAATGAGCATTTGTCTACTCATTGGAATCTAACACAATTTGTTATCTAGTGATATTATGTAGCAATAATAATAAAGGTAACAAGTTTATTATGAGTTTAACTAGTCAAGTTAACTAAAATAGCATCTATCAAATACAATCACACACGTGTATCTCTAACATTAACCATATTGCAACAACTTGCATTGGTCTTTTATTCAAAAATCTTTATTTCTTTCATTTACTAGTAGATTAATATAGAGACCTAAGTGAAGCTTAAGGAATATCTATTGGAAATATGCAACACCCCGACCGATTATGGGCTCAACATGAGGGGGACAATAGCTTAGTTAGTACAGAACTCTACCAACAAAGGGGAGGTCTTAGAATTGATTCCTAGCTGATCGAAATAAGCAACAACTCAATAAGGTATATTGGAAGTAACAGGTTTGCTAAGAGAGAGATGTTTTTCTCTTTAAGTTTTGAAGGATTTTTGTTGCATCAAAAAATTTTGTTGTGTGGTTTCATAGATTTTTAAAATTTATTGAAATCCATGGTCTCTACTTCTTGTATAGATAATTAAAATTTTATTGGTGCTAGCTATGATATGTAGAAACTAAAGAGATTTGTTGTTGTTAGTTTTACATAAAACAAAAAGAGAATGCTACTATTATGTAGTATGCTTGGAAATAATTGGAGAAGAAGGAATGATGAAACATTTGGTTGTGTCTTACCAATTTTGTCCTCTTAAAATGTCTTTCAAGAATGTTCTACATACAAGTTGTGGAAAACGATTCATGTCATATATATCAATCTAAAATTTTAAACTTATATGTCTTGAGAGGAGGTTAGATTCAATAAAAATGAAAGAAGGTGAATCTTTTACTGAGCATTTGAATTCTTTAATATGATTAAAAGACAACTTGCTTCAATATATGTTACACTAGAAGATGGAGACAAATGTATCTTGCACTTCTTTTAATTTTTTCCAAACTTTGGGGAAATCTAATTGTTGTACTTATAATTGGTAATATAGATCCAAATATGGACAACTTGATTGTTATACTTCTTTTAGAAGAGGTTATCTAATAAAGTATATCAATGTTGGCTCCCCAAATATAGCATGTAACTATGAGGAAGGTCCAAAGTGAAAGGGAGTAAAGGGGATGAAATGAGGAAGAAGTCTAATGGGAGATCAAAGACCTTTGGAAAGAGTAAAAATTTTTTATTGTGAAAACATAAGCCATGTGAATAAGAGATGTAAAGATAAGAAAAAGAATGTTGATTCCTAAAAAAAAATGTCCTCCAATGATGATTCTAGTGTTATTTTTATTTTTTATAATCTTGTTAATAATTATGCTTGGCTTATTGATTTAGGTGCCTCCTACCACATGACATCTCATCAAAAGTGGTTATCCTCTTACAAAGTATATGATGCGGGAGATATTTTAGTTGGTAACAATAGTAAAAAGAAGGTTGTTGGTAAAGGAAAGTTAAAAAAATTAATGATGGAAGGGTAAAATCTATTGATAATGTTATGATATTTCAAGACTTCCAATAAGTATTTTTTTATATCAAACTTGAATGATTCTAGAATGCATGTGACATTTGAAAAGTCTAATTATAGGTTTGTAGGAGGGAATTGGGTTATAGCTAAAGGATTGGAGGTAGAGAGTTTTTTTAGACTTGATGGCTCTACATATTGTCTATATGCCAACATAATTAGTATTGAAAATATATGTATGATTTGACACCAAAGGTTTTGCCACATTGGAAAAAAGGGGCTTAGGACCATTCTAAATGAATTTTTTTTAATACTATTTATATTATTCTATTAGTTAGCAACAATGTTTTACAAGAGAATTTTTGTTTGGAAAACAAATATAATAATTTCCTAAATGATTCTATAAGACATAGAGATCATTATAAATTATTCATTAAAATGTGTATGGTATTTTGATTGTTTTTTCATTAGGTTAATATCAATATTGTGTTTTCATCATGGATAATTTTTGAAGATACACTTGGATTTATTTTGTGCATTATAAATCTAAATTTTAATATAAATCTAATGATTTTAAGCCCTTAGTGGAAAATAAATTAAACTATGAGATAAATGAGTTGAATATTAATAATGTGGTTGAATATTATTCTAAGTGATTTTATGAATTTTTGAAGCATGTAGATATTATTTAATATATAATTAATCCTTACACTCCCCAACAAAGTGGGTTAGTTAAAATAATGAACCAAACCTTAATGGAAATAACTTGGATCTTTTTAATTAGTGTCAATGTTTGTAGACATTTTTGGATAGAAGTTGTTTCTATTGATTATTATTTTACTAATGGATGATCTTCTTATTCCACTCTTATTCAAAAAATCCTTATGAAGTGTGCACATAGATATTTCCTTTAGTTGTTCACACTTGAGAGTATTTGATTATAAGGAATTTATTCATGTGCTTCAAGAGGAGTGATCTAAACTATACACAAAATATTAGAAATCAATTTGATTGATTACAATGAGATTGTCAAATTTTATAATGTTTGGAATCCTCTAACCCATAAAATGATACTTCCTAGAGATTTTATTTATGTAGATTTTAGAGTTTATTTAAGTGAAGAAAAAACAAAGAAGAATACAAAGAAAATACAACTTTAAAATAATATTGAGATTTGGGAAGATGCATATGTGGATGAATAATTAGATGTATCTAAGGATGGAGAAGAAGAAGAGGGTTGGAGAGTCTTGTATTAACCTAAATATGGGCTAGTCCAACTAGGAGGCCTAAATAAACAATTCAATAAAATTTCCCTAGATGAAATCAATCAGCTAATTGTGCTAGTGAATTAAATTGAAATTTACTTGCACAATTAATTGAGAACCAATTAATCAAGTGATCAAACACCAAATGTTATCAAACATGATCATTCAATCAATTAATATGCTTAGCCCAATTAATTAAATCAAAATATTTAAATACCATGGCTAGAGTAATTAACTAAATCAAATAAATTAAATCGCCTATTTTCCATCTTACAACTAGGAGACAAACCATTTAAATCCCTCAAATCAAAGGATAATCACATGGATCAAGTGAGGATCAATCTTAACCTTCCGTCAAGGACACATCTTATATGTCCAAATAAATCTCAAAACTATAAAATAAGCTCATCTCAAAGATCAAATCATCTAGTTTTCATTAATCTTATCTATATGTTGTCATTTTGCACCTAGAGCCTAATCACTCATGTTTAGAGGATTCATAGCTTAATATTGTATAGTAGTAATTGGATTTCTTAGCTATAATCATGATCATAGTTGCACATTTGCATTAGAATTGTTTAAATATTCCATTCTAAGCTTGTCTAGTCACTTATATAGGCTTAGATCTAAGACAAATAGATGAATTTAAATTAAAATTTTCTTAGTTAGGAAGCGACGATGTGCTCTTCTTTCATTTTCTCTTATTATGATTAAATTTTAACACTAACTAAGGGATGTAATGTCTCATTGAAGTGTTTGTGCTTGTAGAAATAGAGAAATTTATTACACACATACATTTTTGCTGCCCACCGTGGGTCTCTAGCCCTGGATTTTTATCTTTTTCCTAATAAATTTATGTTTGCACAATTTTGTCTGAGAAAGAAGTCACACCCCATATACTTTATTTCATATGTAATACATTGAGTCACATGGTTCTAAAATTTAGTAGCATATGGGAATAGTCACACTTGGATGATCAAGGCTCACATATAGGATATCAAGTCTCCTTTTGTCATTCTTTAGTAATAATTAGTGAATGATCATACTTAGTATTAGTAGAAAATGATATTTAGGAAATACAGAGTCACATTTGGGATAGAGATATAGTCTTTCAATTTTGATTGTGATTTTATTGACTAATACTAATTTTTTGATGTTGTTTGATATTGGTGATGATTTCAATAGCCTAATAATTATCTACAGGATGCTTGTCGAAGACCAAAATATACAGACTACTAATGAGGTTCATGCGGGTTGCCTAAAGAAATCAAGAAAACATCATATCTTTTCATTAATATTTTTTTCTTAGGAACATAGTCAAATACAAGATTCACTTGTAGTGGCTAATTAAGTGTTAGGGGATTATGCTTTTTTCCCTTGAGGAAAATCACAAAACATAGACGCTCTTAAAATTTTAGTTAGAAAGGAATCTCATTGAATGAATAATATGCTTGATGTGTTTGGGATAAAACAACTTGGATAGGAGAGTATGCCCTTTTCCCTTGTGGAAAATCAAAAATATAGACTCCTAGTTGCCAATCCAATTTTAATTTTCACGTTCATCCTTTAAAGGACCTTCCATTGAGGAAAAAATCTCATGGGATGTCCCAAGTGGGAACAAGATAAAGCTAGCCATTCTGACCCACTATAATCAAATGCTTCTTTGAGATTAAAGTCTTAGAGGATGGAGTTATCTTATGTCTAGTCTCATGGGACTAGAGGTCTCAATCATGCTTGTGCAAGCATGTTTCCTTGTAAGTTTAACATAAGATATCTTCAAACAAAACCCTTAACTAGACTCGATACTATAACAAACCACCCTGATTACCCTTGAAATTTTGATTACCATTGTGTAAGGAGGATACCTCCCCAAGATCACTCACCATATATTGTGCCTTCATTGAGTCTTTGGATTTGAATAATATTCCATTTCTTGACCCATTGTGTCATCTTTAATAGTTGTATTATGATCAACTCTTTAAATAGAAACTAAGTTATAGGAAAAAAAATTGTTGTCATTGTGATGAATTTTAATGAGCATTGACAAGTGGTTGTGATTTTGGTTTTCATTGATACAATTATATTATATGACTAGGAAAATTGGTAAGGTCAATGTTCAATTGGTAAGAAGGAATCAACCAAGTACAGTGAGTGGTGTACAAGAAGAACAGTTACAGATGGAGATTTTGGTATTGATGATGATTGAGAAGAAATTAAGTGATGCGGTCTTAGATATTGCATGTACTTGATTTTAAGACATCATGGTTTCGATCACAACTCATTTGGTTGCTAGGTGAGCATACAACATAGTGACAAAAAAGGCTACAGGTTCAAGATATTATGTTCTTTAGCTATCAGTAATGGATCTTTGATCGATGATCTATATGGATATTCTGGTGAGTATAGATGTTATGGTGAAGTATCTTAGATGTTAAGGATTTGATGAGTTGTCACTTATATGCTCAAGGTAAGAAATGTGGTGGATTTAAGGTGATACATTGGAGAAGTAAAAACATGTTTGACTACTTTGGAGATACAACCTACAAATCCTATTTTGGGCCGATGTAGTCATGATAAAATGTATCTTACATCCTAATATTTGTTTTGGTGAGATTTATTTGATCAGGAAAATCAAATTCTAGTGAAGGTTAAGACAGTAATAGTTGTGTATATAATGTTGATCCCTAAGTTTTGTTTTCTATTAGTGTCTTACACTTAGTCATTTTCTAGGTAATGTTGGTCGGTCATCACTGTGATCGAGTCATCGTGTATAGGCCGAGTCATGTAAATTGTAATTTTACTGAGTAGTAGTTACTGCAGAGCAAGATAGTGGTCACCAAGTACTTCAGTATTAGCCAGGTCACTTTATGATGAGTTATGTAGAGATGTCAGTGTCGAGCACAAGGGTATGAAGAACAACAAGTGTCAAGTGCTAGAGATATCAAATGTCAACTAAGCTAGATTTGACATATGTGTTTGTTATCGCACAAACACTTAGGTAAACCATTTTGGTCGACATCTACATGATATTTATTATTGGTAGAGGAAATCATAGAGGTGATTATGCTTAGAATTTTAATCATTAATCCCTATGTAATTTATGTAACTAATCATAATTAGGGAATAGATAAGTAGAAAAAGTAGACAATCCAGATCATAGACCTCATATCATGGAGATGATCAATTATTTATATAATATGAGATCCGAAGCCTAAAATGCAAACATTGAGAAAGGATAATTTATGAAGAAGATCTCATACTTGCAGAACAAAAAAAGGTTTTGATTATCAGAAGCAGAGTTCAGTGACCAAGCAAAGTAGTGAAGGATAGAATAGAGATATATTTGATAGAGGCTCGATCAAATATATATCGTAAGGAGAAGATCTATAATTAGCACCACAGTGCAAATTGAAGGATTGGGTACTCATACATTCTAACAGGTAAATTAGGGTAAATCTCTTAACATAGTGGTTTTAACATACCTAACTAAATCTCTTAACCGAGTGCTTACTTTGTTGTAAGTTTATATCATTTTCTAAGGTATATTGTATAAGTCTAAAATCTCTTAACAAGGCAGACCCCACACCAGCTACATCATTATTTTATGGTTAAACTTGTAGCTGTAACAAGAAAACATTAATAATACAGTAGTGAAGATTTGTGGGTGTCATTGACACCCTTGTTTTACCTTTCAAGGCTTTCTGGGTAACCAAAATTATTGTGTTATGTATTATTTTCATGGATGATGATTAGGATAGTAGATATGTTACAGTATTAAATTTGATGTTTATGTTATGCAAGTTAGTTTATGTCAAAATGGAATGAATCATTGATATCTGATTCATGCCCCCCTCAGTGTCTCACTTTCCCATAATATATTTCTGACAATTAGTATCAGAGATTAATCTCTTAAAGAATTCTAACCACTTCTGAGTCAAAGATCTTCAAATGGAGGTTTATAATTTGGGAAAGATCATAGAGAATCAGAAGATTAACATTCACCTTGCATTACAAAAACTTGAAGTAGCCAAAGGTGAAATGAAGAAATCCTTAAGTAAAAGAAGAGAAATAGCAATACAACATAATGAAACTCAATACCAAGAAGAGGATACTACATGACTATTTGATAGTGGAAACTCTTCTGAAAGTGATAAAGCTATAAAAGAACTACTGGAGAAAATAACATACTGAATGAGGACATTAGAAATATGAAAAGAGAACAAGAAATACAATCAGTAAGACTCTATGAAGTTGTTGAACAGAAAAAAAAAGCTATGAAGAAGATAAGACAATGGTTGTAGAAGATAAAAGAAAAATATCTATGAGACTTGATGAAAGAACATGTGATATGCAAAGGTTGACAAACAATCAATTGGACATGGTAAATCAAATGCTACTTGTTAATCAAGAATTGGGCAGGAAAGATGTGGAAATCACAAATCTAAGATGAGAAAATAGTCAACTGAAGAATGAACTAAGATCTCAAAAAGAACTCAATGAAAGGATGAACAAGCTTAATGAATTTGTGAGATACTTTGAAGAACTATTAAGGTCACCTAGAAGATCCAGTGATAGATCTGGACTTGGACATGATGAGAACCTATCATCCACTAAGGAAGGAGAATCATCAAAGAGTGGAGAACAAAGGAATGCAAAGCCAAAGAATAACATGCCTACATGCCATCATTGTGGAAAGCTAGGAAACATAGCTAACATTTGCAAAAGAAAACATGGTAAGTCTAATCCTAAACCAAAGTTCAATGGATATTGTTTTAACTGTAAGAAATATGGACATCAGGCACATGAATGCAGGACAAAGGTTAGTAATCCACCTACATCACCTAGATTTCAAGGACATTGTTTCAACTACCAAAAATATGGACATAGAGCATATGAATGTAGATCCAAAGCTAAGTGGACATCCAATCAATAGGCCAAAGAACCTAAGAAGGGTAATACATACCATTGGGACTACAATACATGGTATAGTTGTCATTACTATGGAAAGTATGGACATATTGGAGAAAATTGTTTAAAGACACATTTCAGAGGTAAATCCAAGAGTTGGATGAGTGGAAGTATGGTATGTTACAAATCCAATAAGATTGGTCACTTAAAGAAAGACTGTAGAGAACATATACCGAGCATTGAATAAAGCAAGAATGAAGAAACTATCAAGCATATGAGAAATCAGATGAACAACACATGGAAGAAGAAAGAGGAAGCAAGCGGTAGTGGAGCGATTGAACTTGAGATCACCCAATCCAATGGATCAGGTGATCACACTACTTTGAACTAAGTAAAGGAAGTACATGTGTGGAACTAAATCTTATAATGTTTTATTTTACATCAGTTCCCAGCATTTGATAAGATGAAGTCGATATCTACATAAATTAAGATGCATTAGAATAGATTTGAGAAAAGAGCTACATTGTATATTTGATGTTGAGCATCAGTATTTTATCCTATAGTGACCAAGTCACTAGTATTTTTTGAGCTCTTGTGATAGCTGAGATGTAATGTATACTGAGTGAGAACCGAATGGTTGTATCGACCAAGCATATGTTAACTGAGTTGACACAAGATTTATGAGACACCTGTATCTTACCTAGAAAGTGTATGGATCATTAATGAAGCCCTGATCTGACCGTTTGAAGTTTATGAAGACATAAGTTACCATTTATTCTCACTTCACCAGTGATTTGAGAACTTTTCAAAGCTATTCTAGAGTGATTTGTGCTAAGTGTGATTTGCAAAAATATTCACAGTGTGCCATCGGCAAACATCTAAGAACCACTTGTACAAGGTATTTTACCAAGTAATTTATTTCAATAGTTCAACACCTAAATTTGAATAAATGGTATCTTCATCATCAACTATAGTTAAGAAGCAAGGGAAGGAATTTTTTAATATTCAACTTGTAAGCAACGATGCATGTAAGCCGCACAAATTCCAGACCATTCCACAAAGTGAAATATTGGGGGATTTCACTAGAGCACTATCGTCTATCCCTATGAAGGTTTTGATGATCAATGACATTCGCACATGCTACATGTGTAAGATTAGAGAGATTGGAGACTATGAGCTCAGAGAAGCATATGATAAATTATGTAGCAATAGGGTGTTGAAGGCTGAACACCAGAAGGTTGCCGAGTGAGGGTTGGTGCATGCCCTTGATTTCCCTCAGAATGTCAAAGTTGAATGTATCAAAATTGTACTGAACTGAATAAATGACTTGAAAATTTGGATGGAAGATGGACTAGTTAAGATCACCAAGGAAATGATACACAAAGTGACTAGTTATCCTAGTGTTCTAGGGAAAATGACTATGAGATGTCAGAGTAAAGAGGAAATTCAATCAAACACCCAAGCAATATGGAACAAAGAGGGAATGACAATTTCAACTATCACAGACCTAGAGATTGATTTTTTAGTAAGGGTAATAGCACATAACATTTATCAATCCATAAGACTGGATAGTGTTCTATGCATAGAAGTTGACAAAGCTTGGAAGATAGTAAAGAAGGATCATACATATGACCTTTCTGAGCTTCAATTGACACAGCTTGTCATGAACCTTACATCCATTAGGAAAGCAAATAACTCAATGTGTAAGTTTCATTCTCTGCTTGTCTATCTATTTTTCTATGTGCAAAATAGTTTTCCTACTATGGGGAATGTTGCATTGGATAAGACTAGACCTATTATATTACAGATTAGTGATTTTACTGATTAGATGGGTGAGAAATTTGAGAGTGTAATGGTCAGTTACTTTGTAGAATTTAAGAAGAAAATGAGGAAAAGAAGTAGGATCCTAGTATCACTAGTGGAAAATTACTACAAAGACGTTTGTTTCCTAGTTGGTACATATTTCCCTTATGCACAAGCAGTCACACTGAGGGTATCATGGCTAAGGCCATTACCTTATGAAGTGAATATAGATGAGACAATAGCAGTAATCAAAACCCTACTAGATAAAGAAGTTGACAAGAAGGCTACAAATTTTGGAACATGTGAGGAACCTAAAACCAAGATAACCATGGGATTAAAATCTGTTGTACCATGGATAGGAAAAGAAAGAAGATAGTGAAAAAATTAGAGAAAATTTTAGGAGAACAAGAGGTAGATGCACCTCTTGCATTCACTCAAGGATTAGGAGAGGACATGATTAGTGACTCAAAAGATTGTGAAGAGGAAGAGATTGTGGTAGTTAAGAAAGGCGAGAAGGCATCAGTTGCCGAGCCTATCAAAAAAAAAATACAAAAACCTAAACCTACTCCCTCCCTGATACTTAGGCCTAGAACTAGGGAAGCTTCAACTTTTATAGTTGTCAAGCCACATGAGAAGACCCCTACTTTTGGAAAAAGGAAACCAGTTCAGGCTAAGGCTATACCAAGAAATATAAGGAAGAAGCCAATAAGAAAGCTGATTTTGGAAAAAGATGATGAGGAAACAGAATCTGATGATGATATTAAGAAGAAGGAATTACCTCAGAGGAGACAACTAATTGTGGATGAGATATGCCACAACATCATAAGCACTGCTAGCTTAGAAGGCTTTAAGAAGATTAAATTTGAAAAACTAAGCATTGAAGATAAAGAGAGAGTAGAACAAGCTATGCTTGAGATGATCTCTATATTTAAGATGACACCATTATAGTTGGGTAGTCATATTTTTGGTGAACTATACAAGAGTATACCTAAAAAATGGGAGTATACTTTGATGACCGAGAACCAAATCATGGAGAGTACACTTGCTCAAGTCATGCCTGACTTATCCCTTGAATATATCAAGCAATATATGGAGAAGTACATAAATAGATTTGTATCCAAGCTCTAAGCATATTCAGTATTACAACACAAAGTTAAAGATATTTTGAAACAAAGCACAAGATTATGGAAAACCATTTTTGGTCTTATAGTTGATAAGAGTGCACAACCAAGTGCAGGAACATCCAGCGGAGTAGAACTAGACAATAAGGAAAATATTGTCGAGCCACTAAATAAGAAGGAAGTAGAAAAGAAGGATATAATAAGTGAGTCATAGCATGTGATCACAATTATTGATATCATCGAGGACTCTCCAGTGAAAATAAATATATTGACCAAGGAATAAATTTAGCAGCATATACAAGCTGAGGAAGCCAAGGATAAATCTCTACCGAGCATCAATCCAGTATTACTAGAAGTGCAAGATTATCCATGGATTGAGAGCACATCAACTATTGAGACTACACTAGTAAGCCCATATATAGTCATAGTTGATTAGCTAGTCTCCCAAAGTGATAATTCCAAGAAACAAGACAAGTCGACAATCACACCAAAGCCTATATTTGTCGAGGAGACAAGAAAAGAGAAAGAAGGATAGTATGAATTGGTAGTAGTGATTCCTCATGTGGAGGAGAAGTAAAAGGACAAGACGGAGAAAAAGAAAGAGAAGGAAATACAAGAGCCTAAGGAACAAGAGGCAATCAAAGCTTTAATACAAATGCCAAGTGGAAACACACGTAGGAAAAAGTCACAAAAGAAGGAGAAATCTACTGTCACACAGGTGAGACTCGAAGAAGTTATAGTGATTCCTAAGTGGGATTCTCTTAGTGACACTAGGATAAATCTACTGAAGAAGAGGATTAAATGGCAAGAGATGAGAAGGGAACATCAGCAAAAGCAGGTACTACATGAGATAAAAGGTATTTTCATAGATGCCTTTGAGATGAATGATGTAAATGAATCTACACCTATTCTAGAGAAACTTGTATACATTGGTAAGAAATTCACTAATGATGATAGTGAATATAATGATAAGTTGCTATAGTGGTTAGAAAGGATGTTTGAGACCAAGGCACACAATAACGTATCTGTTGACATTGTAGTGAAACATGTAGAACTGTGTACCTTAATAAAAAAATTTGAAGAAGTTGTACAAAATGCACATTCTTTGTACAAGAAGTCATGCAGTGTGGAAGAATTTACAAAGGATAATTAGGATCTCATAGGCAAAATACAGCTACATCTAAAGTCTATAGGTCACTCACTGAGCATCGATGCAAGTTCTATCTCTATACATTTTACCAAGTTATTACATTCCAAGAGTAGATTAGCCAAGTTGGTGGCTAATGATGGTCAAATAAGGGCTCAACTACTCTCTATCCAAATAGTGTTGACACCTCACCTTGAGGTTATGCAAAGGGAGTTAGTCACAGCAAAGGAATTAGTTCAGAAAAACTGTCATCTTTCAAATGTTGAGAGCCTAGTTGAGCTAGTTGTTGAGCTAGAAATAAAGTCCAAGGTTTTGAAGTCTATAAGGTTTGGTTGGGACAACACATTAGGGATGGTAATGAAGCTTCACAAACCATTCTTGAAAAAATATATCAAAACCCCCACACCCCAAGAACGTCAAGTGACAAAAACAATGGGGAAATAACATGACATGACAAAATATTGGAAAGGGGAAATGGATATGAATATGAAATATCAGATTTATGTCAGATATCAAAAAGTAGAAAGTAGATACAAACACAATGGACAAACGATATGACATACTACTTTTACAAATTTATATATATTTCATTGTATGTCAAAAAAGAAGTCTTATGTATAGCTGTAAAAAAAAATTGAAGACTGACTCAAGTCTTAGGGGTAGTACTCTGTAGAAGTTTTGTTTAATTACTAAGTACTCATGTAATGTAATGTAAATGTCATGAAAAAGTGTTACTTGATAGGATTATATTTTTACTTGGATTCTCTTACTATTTCTCGAGTCTTAGCTTCTATCTTCAGATGCCCTATCAGGTTCCTCTTGAATCACCTACGTGTCTATGTCCATTTCATTTGTATTTAGAAATACTAAGTTAGAGAACCTATGAATTTTTTGTGGTAGGAAGTAGAGGGACCCATCAGCTTCCCCAAAGTTTCAATTGATGTTTCTTGGAAGATTTGTTGTAGCCACATTTGAGCCTTCTCCTTGTTCAAGTTGAGTGGCATATTTTTGTATTACATGCACTTCTATATCTATTATAGCATCTGAGAGGACATCACATTCATACTAATGTGAATTGGCCTTGTTTTCATCAGACCTACCTAGGTATCGTGGAAGGGTCACAGGAGATTCTCTATCATTATATGGATTGTTTCTCTCTTTTCATCTACCATCTTGCATAGGTCTTTTTATTTCATCTTCCTCTACTATTAGAGCTAATTCATTGGGATCAATAAAGTGGGGTAGATCCATCACATGTGTTATAGTTACCAGTTTCCCCTAGTTAGGATGTCTATCATCTTGTATTCTCCCTGATCTTTGGTTTAACTCATCCTCATATTAGATTCGTGGTCATGATCATGTTGAGTTATCAAGAGTTCTTTTACTGGTTGATTTGGTTCAAAGGGACCTCTAAGCCAACTTTGAATGTATGGTTCTCCTTGATAATCAAGATTCTCTATTTGGATATGGAATACCATTTTGAAGGGTGGGTTTTTAATTTTTTCTTCTTCCTCACTTTCTATATTAAACATGGGTCCTCATAGATCATCTATTAGATGGAAATTTTCTTCTTTAAAACCAATGTCATTTTTATATCTTGAATTCTTGAATTCCACATGAATTGGTTCAACGAGTCTTGTCTTATTTCTTCCTAAATAAACCACCTCTTTATAATCCATTTGTTTCATTAGGTCATACCCCTTACCATATTTTTTAGGGGATATCTCACAATTTTTTTCCTCTTTATCTTCATCACCTCTTCTATAAATCCATTCTAAAATAGCTTTCTCCTCATTTTCATCAATGAGAGAGACACTAGATTGAATAAAAGGTCCATCATGGATGTCTAGGGCATGTGAGGCAGAAGTCCTCATAGTTTTAGATGGTTTCCCATATGATGTTGGAGACGTAGGAAGAGATAAAAATGTTTCCAATTTGTATTCACCCATTTTGATATCCTTGATTTTAAGATTCCTTTCAAAATCTTGCATTGCAACTTTTGGATTTTTAGTTTATTACACTTTAGAAACTTTCTTCTTGTGATGAATGGGAGTATATGTAGATCATCTTAAGGAATTGTTAGAATAAATGGAATCTACTGGAATGGTAACCTTAACTCCATTATAGGGGAACTTAACAAACTAGTGATACATAGAAAGGACAACCTTCATGTCATGTATCCAGGGATGACCTAGTAAAATGTTATAGGCCAGAGGTAAATCAAGGACTTGGCATGTTAGATCTCTTTCAATGGGTCCTACCTTGATAGGAAACACCTCTAGTTATTTGGAGGACCATTCTTCTTCATCATATTCCTTGATGGTTAAATTTTTTTTGTGGGTCTCTGACATGTTTAGGTAAACCCAAATTTTTTATTAGATTGTATGTGCAAATGATTAAACTAGAACCTCCATCTATCAAAATGTGCTTGACACAGTATTTGTGAATAAGAACTTCTATGTGTAAGGGATGATTGTGAGGATGATTCAAATATTTTTCATCTTCCTTAGAGAAATATCGATAGTGCAGGGAGGTCATATTATTCACCATAGATTGGAATCAATCAACATCTAAATCCATGGGTAAAATAGTAGGTAATAATGCTTATTCTAGAATTTCCCTATCAACAAGAGATATTTTTAGCAACTCAAAGATTGAGATTTGTGTTGACATTCTTTTTAACTGATCAACAAAGTTCTAATTTTTTGTTGGGGATGAGAAAACTTGTTTTAACATGAGAGGTTTGGATGTCTAAGAAGTTGGTTGTTTTGATGGGGAAAATCTTTTCAAAGTGACTTTGGTGTGCCTTCTTGTCATAGTATTAGAAGGTCCTGAGTCATTGTTAGAGGAGGATGAACCAAATCCTTTGATAATGACCTTATCTTGACTTCAAGTTACTGCATTGAAATATTCTAATTCTTGTCTACCTTTTATGGTGACCACATTTATCAACCGACCACAGTGTTCAATCATGTTTATAACATTATCATTATTAGGATAGGTGTGATTAATCTTGCCACCACCCTTTCAATTTTAAGTTTCTCCTTTTTTCATACTTAGGGAAGGGTTCTTTGTATGCTTTGTAATCAACATTAGCTTGATGTCCATCAACCATTATGGTGTCACTAGATATGAGATCCTAAATGATGCACTTGAGTTTCATACATTATGTTGTTTTGTTACCCTTGTTACAGTGTTATTCACCATATAATTTATCATTCCACCATTTTGGTTTGATCTTAGGTTCTCCTGGTTTAGAGTTTCTGGTAATGTGATGATTTTATTTTATAACAATATCTTTAGGACAACACAAGAGGATCTTGTAGGGGAGTGCAATTTAATTTGGGTCAAGGAATCCAAAATGTTTTGTCCTTGTTTGTCTCTTGATTAGGTCTTAGATTTGATGATGTGTTTGTGTTATTCTTAGTAGTGTGAATGCTACTAGAGAGATTGAAAATTGGTTCCTTGGGTTTGACATTTGACAATTCCACAACTCCTTCAGTGATCACATTCTTGTATTTATTCCAGTATTTATTTTTGTCTTTGTTACCATTTCTTTTTTGGAACTATTAGAGGATTTGTTGTCTTTATTCAAGGTAAGTTCACATTTCCTCAAAAGAACATCTTCCATGTGTATTCCAATTTCTACTATTTTTATGAAAGTTACAATGGTTTTCATCTAAACTACATAGTTCATTTCCAATACTAGATGGTTGACGAAGATGTCTATTTTCTCCATTTCTAGAATCTATCTGGGATATCTTGCAAAGATCTTTCTCCATCATTGGAGGAATGTAATGAAGGGTTTTCCACTTCATTGTTTAGTGTTCCATAGATCTAACATGGTGACTTTATGTTGAATGTTGTAAGAATATTTTTGGATGAACCTTCTCACTAATTTGTGAAATGTCTGGATACATGGTGTGAGTTTTGTGAATCATTTCATGTCTTTTCCACTAAGGCTCCTAGAGAAGAGTCTCATAAGGTATGTCTGTTCATGCATAAATGTCATGTTAAGACCAAAAAATTATCTAATGTGATCTTTTGGGTCACCATTTCCATCATATTTTTCATACTTAGTAATTTTTATCTTAGAGGGAAATGGTGGCATGTATAAATTTTGATCAAAGGAAAAAGGATAAATGGACTCCAATGAATACTTGTGATATTTTTTTTCCTTCCTTTTCTTCATTTTCATGATTTCAATCCTCGTCTCTTGCAATTGTTTGTTGAGAATGGTAATGGGAGACTCATGTTCACATTGTATGAGTCTCTCTACATCAAAATTGTTAGGGAATTTCAATCCATGTGAAGCAATATGTATGAAGTATCTTTCTTTGTCCAGTTGTAGAAGCATGTGCATCATATTTTGGAAGTGTTTATCCTGTTGAAACTTTTTAATTTCTTCTTCATAAATCTCTTCATCTCAGGAATATTCCCTATTGTGGTTACTGTGATTGCTAAGGTGATATTGACTATTTCCCCAATTGTATCCTGACATGTTTGGTTCAGTGTTTTTCTGACTAGGGGAATGATGTTTCATAGATTTAGGTGGAGATGTCTGCATCTAATTTTTCTTTGCAGAATGAGACTTTTGAGAGGGTGAAGTTGCTAAGAAGTACAAAGGGTCATCGATGGTTTTGTTTTTGAGATTGACTTTCTCTTTTTGACTCCTAGTTTTTACAAGCATGAAAGATTAATCTCAACCAAGTATCAAAAGAAACTAGATTCCTAATATCAATATCTGATGCATCTAGTGTCGACTTTGTCTCATAAATGTGAATGAAATATTGACAATTTTTAAGATTACTGAAATTGTCAAAGGTGAACTTTCTACAAGGTGTCAGAGTTAAGGCTTGAATTCCTAAGTATTGGACACTTGTGAACAAGCTAGTTTGAGTTTGATGGAAAAGATGTTTAGACTAGTCAAAAATTTTGAAAATTGGGATATTAGAGAAGGAAACCATGGTGACAAATAACATAGTTCACAACCAGTTTAAAAAGGTGTAGGAACTGAATCAAGATAGTAGTTTAGCAAACAAAAGCAAGTTTCTTGTAATTTTTTGTTTGTTTTTTGTTTATAAAAAATGTCATTGTTTGTACAATGAAAATCCTATTCAAAAATGATGAAACTCTTGCAAGGGATTTTGTCGTATGATAAAATAGCTTAGAATACCAGTTTTGACATGGATTTTGATCATTTTAAGTTTTTCTTCAAAATTGTTGGTACGTTTCAATGTTTCTTCAATATGTTTACATATTTTATGTGATTACTAAGCACATCAAACACATGTGTGTAAAATCAAACACACTTTATCCATAAGTGACTGCTAGAGATTGAAAATCCTTGCTCATAGACTTAGGAACACTCTCAAAGACTCCCCGAAAAGCAAATAACACATAATGGATATTGATGGCCATATTATCTAAGTGGTAATACCAATGAGGTCTTGATATGGTGAATTTATTGGGGAAATTACTATTTTCCTCGCACTTAGATTCCCACCCTTTCGAGGGTGATTCAGGAGGTTTCTACACTAAAGCTCATAGTTAAGGAATTTTTTCATCACTATTTATTGTAGTCTTGCAAAAGAGGTTGAAACCTATAGCCCTACAAGTAATCGAGACAATGTAGTCCCACAAGAAGGATTGACGATTCTCATCCCTACAAATATCTAATGCATATTCTTCAATAGTCTTGTAAATAGGACTGAGAGATAAAAATGCCCTACGGGTACCAAGATAATAGAATCTCGTAAACATGATTGAGTTTGTTAGGTCATGTGCATGTCAAAGTAATCCAAATAGATCTAGCTAAGTCCTTCAAGGCTTTAATCTCAAAGAAGCATTTATTTATAGTGGGTGGAAGAGTTGGCATCTTCTTATTCCCACTTGAGTCATACCTGGGAGATTTTTTCCTCACTGAAAAGATCTCTAAAGGATTAACAATAAAGAAATGGATTGGAAACAATTGAGCTCTACATTTTGAAATCAACCACAAGGGGAACAGAGCATAATCTCCTAACTCAAGTCATTTTCTCCTAATCTACATGCCTAGAAAATGCTAAAGTAAGCAGAATGTTGGGTCGAGATATTCCAGCAACTTGCAAGAATTTTTTTAGTAGTTGTATCAAGTGTCTTTGGCCTGTAAAATATGAAAAAATATGTTAACTTGCACCAAAAGATGGTCAACAAGCATATTAAACCATATAATCCATCATTATTTTAATTTTTTTGCATTTAGACCTTAGAATATACTCACTATTTTTGAAATGTTGAAAGAGAAAACAACACAGCTCACCATTTTATCATACGATAAAACCTAATGCTAAGTGCGATAGAGTACCAATTTTTCTTTTAGCATATCATAAACTTACATAACAAAAATGATGAAATCTATAGAAAATTTCATCATACAATGAAACTTTGTACTTCATGCAATAAAACATGCATGTTTGTCAGTGTCGTATGATGAAAGATTATGTATTGTACAATACATAGTGAGATGGAAAATATTCACAAAAATTAAATGCAAGTGGTACTATAAATTGGTTCTAGCCCTTGGGTGGGCACCAGAAATGTGTGTGTTGATTGTGGTTAATCTAAAAAACTACACTTCAATAGATCATTATTCTAAATAATCAAAGAAACTACCTAGAAGCAATCTATTTCTTCCTATATGAAGCGAGTATGATCTATCTAAATATGCTCTTAGTTAGCATTATGAGATCAGTGACTAGACAACTCCATAATGAAAGATTCATGAGAGATTAAGATGCAATGATTGTATTAATAATAATCTAAATCATTGCTATGATAGACTCATTAATCTAAGAAAAAAGTGATTCTAATAATGAAACTAGCATGACTATATGTAGAGTAATCTTTAAGAAACCCCCCTCATTAAAAAGATATAAAATCTTGGCGAATCTTTCATTTTCTTGAAAAAAAAAAAAATTCTATTGGCGATTCTCTCAAATTTTCTGAAAAAAAGTATTCTTATAGGCGATGATTTTTTAATAACAATTTTTTTGTAGAAAATATTGGTGAATCTCAAACAATATAAATAAATTAATTAATCACCATGGTGAATACTTCTATTTAAAATAATAGAATTCTTATAGAAAATTATTACGCTTAATGTGGAAATCTTTGATGGGTTTAAGGAATAGAGTCTGTAATAATTACTTGCTACCATATATTTAAAATATAATCTAATTTCCCCATTGTATTGTGTGAGAAAAATGTATTGATATTTTTAAATACTAATGGGGCCTAAAATTTCTTCAAGACCATTGATTTATATTGAGATCGGCAATCTGAAAGATATTTTAGCTCCCATAAGCATTACAAACCAAATAGTAACATTTTTACCTCAGAATATAATAAGGGTCACTAGATTATACTTTAAGTTAGTAATGGAAACTAAAAGTTGGTGATAGATCCCTATAGTAACTAATAATCATGATATATTATTGGAGAATTAATTTAAATTTCTACAATAACTTATAAAATTTTGGCGAATCAAATCTAAACATGTATCGAATATTGTGGTGAATTTTTGAGTTCAATTTTTTTATATAATAAATTATTTTATGATTTAAATATTTCTAAATCAAAATTTTATAAAAATGTGGCTATTTAGGTTGCCTTAAATCTTGAATTATTAGCCAAATTTGGATTCTCAAATTTCCAAAATTAGCCATTTGGTGAATATTAGCCACTAAAAATTACTATGACTATATGATTAATCTAGAAGTTAAAAGCTATTATCTAAGCATGCAAGATGTTTTTTAAGAATTGAAAAACTAGCTAAAAATGTGTATATAATCTAGCATAAAAATAACATAATATATTTAATAAATAAATCTAGATCTTTTGAATGAGCTAAGAGGCTAGTTTATATAGAAATTTGAGAATGAATGTGCCATTGAGATTCATCATGTTGAGTGGTTGAGATTATCTCTAATTTTTAGAAACTTGGCATAGTTGGATGAGATTGAGAGAGAAAATAGCAATTTCTATTCTTTTATGTCTTTATTTTAATTAGAAATTCAATTTGTACATTCAAATTAGAAATCTCCATTCTTTTAAGTCTCAATTTTAATTAAAGAGTTAATTTAGAAATTCAAATTAGAAATTTCCATTCTATTAAGTCTTTCTTTTAATTAGAAAGTTGTATAGATGAAATTTAATGGGTGATTTTATTAATTAAAAGTATTTAGAAACCTTTTAATTGATTGATTTGATTTGAATTAATTTAAAATAACCTTTTTATTCTCAATCAATTGATTTAATTGATTATTTTATGATTGATTTATTTATGCAACCCAATTGATTTAATTACTTACATAATTATATCTTGCATATTGTTTCAATTAATTAATTGAAATTAAGGGCACTTGGCTAGCTAGACCATTTTTAGGTGATTTCAATAATAAGTTATTTCACCATTGAAAGATGTTTTACAACTCTTTTTGGATGCCATTTCATTTTTCTCAATCATCTTAGGAATCATCATGTTATTTTTCTCTCATCTCTTTGTGCTTGCCTCAATAAATATAAAAAGAACCATAATTCCCTTGTTCTACATGAGAATCTAATTCTCTTATTATGGAGTATACTATGTTAGTTTCCATCTCTTTGAAACCCTCACAAGGTAAGAGAAAACTAGAGTACACCTTAAATGTCTAGGCCCCTTATTCTAATATATATCCTATCCTTAAAAGTGTTCCCATAGTTGAGGAAGCGTATTTCCACCTTAAAAATAGAAAGCACTTGAACAAAATGGGAATCTTGATTCTAAACCCACTTGGTCTAATCAGTATGATAGTAATGATGATGGCATGGACAATATCTCCCCTAGTTTGGAATCTTAGAATAATGTATATTTTGTCCATGCCTCCTATACCCACAACCTAGTTAGGGTTGAAATTAAAATTGTTTTCCCTTTGAAGTGGGAGATTCATTTCAATCCCATAAGGAAAAGAAAGGGAAATGGGGGAATAAGGTGAAGAGGGCATGTAGGGATCCAAATGAGAAATAGTGGCTCAAAAATGTATCTCTCCCTCTAATTGATGACGCTAACATTGAAGCTCTTATGTTTACTATTAAATGGTATAGTCAACCTATGGGTTCCTTCTATGCTAGTGGGGTCCCTAAGGAGGCTGACAGTGGGTTCCATATTGAGATCCCAAACGAGGCTACAAAGGATGTTGAGTTTTTCCATGTGTATGTGTTCATAGATGTTGTATGGTTTCTTAAAAATGCTACTAATGGTTAGGCTAAGTTGTTAAACTAGCTTCTTTTTTATATTAATTCAATTTAGGACAATGTGATTTCTCTCGCATATATGTTTCATGACTTTCAAAATGGTGGAAGTTAGAGATTCGACAAGGACAACTCTAGTAAAATGTTGGCTCTCACTCAGGAAGTTGTCAAGGATGCTAATGCAATGAAGATGGATCAAGAGGAGAATATAAGGATGTTGGCAGACACCATTAGGAAAGAGAACAACAAGATCAAGATGGTGGTCTTTGGTAGTAGGTTTGCAGTCTAGAGTAGCATTGTGGGATTAAAGATGCTTAATGAGAAAGGCCAATTCCTCAAACCTAGTACTATTAAAAAAGGTAAATCCATACTTCAAAATGCTATTTTTTTCTACTACGATATGAGTGTTGTTGGTGGTCAATGTAAAATACATTTAGTTTCTTTGCAAGGACCCTTAGCTAGGGCCTATAGTCACTCAAAGGTCTATGATGATGGGCCCTAAATTATTCATAATGTCATGGATATGCATGATAAAGTAATTGAAAAAAATTAAAGGATGTTGAAATTGTGAAGGAGCTTCAATAGTGTGGCTCAAGTCTATGACCCTGTTTCTTTTTTATTCCTAATTTTTTGTTGTTTTCTATTGGGTTTTGTCTGCTTCTATTTTTTAGTTGGCATCTCTTTTTTATAAAGGTTTTTAGGGTCCCTTCAAAATTCACTTTCATAATAATAAATAATGGGTTTACTACTTCACATTTTATGGCAAAGCATATATAACACACGTGACCATATATTTTCTTGTATTTAATATTAACATTTTGACACTTGATCATGATATAATTACAAAGGTATAACTTAAGTCATGAATGACACCCCATAATATGTAAAAATAAAATATAAATAAGTCTTGTAAATTTAGAGACATTGGTACTAGTTTTGAATAGGTTGATCAAATACACAAATATTTATAAGAATGTCACTATGATGACTATAGGAAGGTGATGGAGAAACAATGCACAAATGCATGGAAAATTGGTAGATAGAAAACCGAGTCATTTAAATAAAGAACTAACCCCTCAAACAATAGATTACTACGAAAAGGTAAAATTCTAACTTAGATTTCTTAAGTCAATTTTTATTATTGAATACTAGAATGGCACACACAAAACACTAAAAATCAGCCCTATGAATTAGACACCAACATAATTAAAAAATAAGAAAAATGATTAAATCGTCTAAAAACACATAACTTGTTTTCTTTCAAAACTAGAACAATAGTATATATAAGAGAGAAAAATAATACATTACCTTCTATGGTTTTATGTTGTTGCCCGTCCTTGACTATTATCCTTTCATTGTGATACTAGATCGAGATAACACACTAATTTAAATATTCTCATCGTGTGCATTTTGAAGTAATTTCCTTTAAAACAATATGGACATTCCTTTTTTATGCTATTTAACACGATGAGAAATGGGTTCCCACAATCGTTTTTTAATGTAAAATACGTTCAAGATGGCAACGTTAAATTAAAGCACGTTATGTTGATACAATGACCTTTAATACTGCATGCATGATATCTGCTAACAAAACATTACTCTCACAACATAGGGAAACAGAGTCAAAACTTAAAAAATAGTATCAATACGAGTTCACACCCAGCTCAAAAAATATAGATAAACTTTAACAGAGGAAGCAAAGTCCAATGGAAGCCCACTTGAGATGTTGGTCAGGGATTCGTCAGCTAAATCTTAGCTTGCTTTTCCGAGAATCTCAAAGATTCGAGTTCTTATATAATATGCAGCAGACTATCAAAATACCTAAACTTTTGGCTTATTAGAACGTCGCCAGCTTCATTTTTTGTAATATATGTCTGTCCCTGCAACTTCCACATATTCTGCATATATTTCTTTACAACTTCCACGTATCGTGCAGATCATTTCCTTGTATATGATTTCCTTTTCTGCTGCGGTCCTCTCCATTCTCTTGAATATGCTATAATTCTATTAAGATATGCAGAGTTGAACAGTTCCCATCAATAGTTATAAAATTGTTTATTGAATCCCACGTTGTCAGTCTCATAATGATAGAAGAAAATTAAAAAGAGGAGTCTTCGATGATTACATTACAAGCATTGAAATACAAACATGCCTGCTCATAACGCTAATTGCAGGTAGATTATCATAAAATAGTTTTCCTTTCGCATAACCTCGATAGTCAATAATATAACACAGTAGTAAATGTTATAATTAGTAATTACAGTAAAATATTTCTGAGAGGATATTCATTTCCATAACTCTCTTCAAAATATAAGATATTTTATCTGAAATAATTGAGATGGGCAATAAACTAACTTTGTAGTCAACGTGTCCTACTTGTTTAGTGTAATGGTAAAACGTTGTATTAGTTTAAATATTGTCAAGTAGACATTATATTATTATAATATTTCAAACCTTATTGGTATAATTTATTATGAGACAATTCTTTAATATAGTGATAAATTTATAAATATTTCAACTCTGTTTGATGCTGCAGTTTTTACTTATATGTTTGATGTTATTACATTTGTTTCTATTAATATTACTTTAAGTTGAGATTTGTAGTGCATCCTTAGTATTTAACCATTTATTCTAAACATAGATTGTATTACTCACATATCAAAAGCCATTCTTAAAGTCATGAACTTTATCCTTGAAAATTCAAATTTCACGTAAAAAGTTTGATTATCTTGCTCATTTTATTGGACATTTTGAACTAGTTAAGCATATATTATTGCCATACTTAAAAGAAATAGAGTTACAACCTCTTTTTAGTCAAGGATATATAATATTCATTCAATAATCATTTACATTTAACGAGTATATTTTAGAAGACTTATTGATGCACGTGTTGGTCATAGTCAATAAAGATAAAATTCACAATGAATTTCAGCTTCCTTAAAATAAAATTATATTTTTCAATAGAATGTTGTAAACCGAGGGATTCCAATGTTAGGTCTTGACTTGTTGTGGTTATTATTTTATATAGGGACTTAATATAGATAGATACAAATAATCAACTAAACATCATTTTGCAAGTCTATATTTTACCAATATTTATCACAAATACCTAAAGAGGACATAGGCTTCAATAGAGAATTTAAAAATCATGAAAGATATTACAACATACAAAGAAAAACATGACATAATGTGACAATATCTCATAATGATGAAAAATTGGCAATTGATTCATTATGTTCAAGAGTATTAAACTTGAATCCTCTTGTAGTTAAAATTTTAGATTAATAGAAACAAAGAAGGAAACAAAAATAATAATTGTTTATTATTTGTCTAAGAGTGATCAAGAGTTTTTCATAGTCAATATTATAGATTAAAAGAATTTTTATAGACACACTGTGTCTCGAATTAGTCACAAATTAGTGATTCAAATTCAACTTATATATCAAATGGTTGGAATTTTAGAAAATGTAAGTATCTCTTCAATGAAATATTCATTATAATATAGTCCTACTTAATACACTATAAGTACAAGATGGACAATCATAAAATATGATAATATTCAATAAAATGTCTAGTTAAATATTTGATATTCGTTTCCACTATAATGAAATCATCTTTTACTAATTGTCTTCATTAAAAATAACAAAAGGCAATTAGGGCATTTTGAGTTCCAATTTTGTCTCTCTTCAATAAACATTTTTTGAAGAGGTTATTTCTTATGGTTAATTAATGTATAAAATAGATACCTTGTACTCAAGCATTCATTTCAAAATCCTCCATTAGAGACCTATTTTTTAATTTCTTCGATCAAAAAATCATCAAAGAAAACCTCAACTTTATGATTTTATTTAATATATTTATCATATTGTATCATTCTAGAAAGTTAGCACCTATAATTAGATGCTCTATTAGGCCCCACTTTGGTAATTTCAAGATTTCATGTCCATTATTCTTGATCCTAGCAACCTAGCTCCACTTATTCTAACATCTCCCCTTCATTCTTGACTCCTCATTTTAATTTCAAGGATCATTTTCCTAGGTACATAAGAGATTTGGCATTCTATACCCAAGTATAGAATGGTTTTGGCATTCTATACTCTGATTGGTCCCAAATTTGATTGGATAGCCTATTGCACTGTTTTAGTAGGATTTCAAGGTTTGTGGTTGACCTGGGCCAATTTTCAATCCATAAATATTGTGAGAAGTATATAAGTGGCCTATCTTTCGTCATTTTAGTATCCATTATCCATTCATCAAGTTTATTTCAAGTTCTCTCCTATAGTTTTGTATTCAAGTATTCAAAATCAAGTTTCAAACATTCTTCAAGCATCTAAGGCAATTTTCAAGGAAAACGTCTCCACTATTGAAAGCTTCTCTCTCATTATGGCCAACTAGAGGGGTTCTCAATCAAGCAATAATATCCTTGATTTCCAATCTAAATGTATTTCATTCATCTATTATTCAAGGAAAGAGATATCAAGCATAGAAACATTGAAGATCTTGGAATAGAATTTATAAATCCATGTATTTGTGAAAGGTGTCCTTGATTTAAAGTAAATATTTTAAAACTAATTTCAAGCAACATATAAGAATCTCTTATGCTTGCCTTGTTAGAAAGTAAAGTCCACCAAGATAACTGAGAGGGGGGCAGGGGGGTGAATCAGTTATCAGATAATTATAACTTTTATCAACTTTAACAACATTAAACCATATAAGCAATATAATTACCAACCATAGAAAGATATTCATACACAATAACACAATGACACAAGATATGTTGACTAGGGAACCTCTTGATCAAAGAGTAAACCCCGATGGGAATGATGCCCACAAAAGATGCACTAATATGAATATTCCTTGTGAAAGGATGGACTATGTTAGGAGTCTTATGAGATACATTCAGTACATATGAATCCATGTTAGGAGATTTTGAATCCTTGTTAAAAGATTCTAACCCTGTTAAGAGTTATGGAAGACAGAAGGACCCACTGCCCAAACAGCTTCAGGGTAAGATCATTGAACACACTGTCCAAATAATCTTTGTATTACTCAATAGAATAATATGTTACCTCTTCTCTAACTATGCCAAACCACACTCATTGTTACACCAGATCTCAATTTTAGATCTCTTTACTTTGCATGTCTTCCTTCACAAATTCACTTTCACATTTAGCTCTTTTCTTCACTTCATATCCATCCACTACTATACAACAAGTAAAAAAATTCCTTCCTTTATATCATACTCAAGTAATTACAAATGAGTCGGCATACAATTACAAAATATAATTTTCCACACGCTACATCAAAATTACACAAAACTGTCAACTTCCAAATACAATAATTGTTCACTCGTGTGACCTCAAAGTTTGCACTGTCATCCACATCACTATCAGTGTGTCTTCAGCTTCCCTTTAACTGCACAAAACCAAATTCCATCCCAATTAGGAGATATCATCCGATTTCCACGAACCGCTACTCAGGAACACTGCCTAAATACTACTTCCACCAAAATGCTCATAAATTCCATGAATAAATGAATTACTGTCTGTGCTCTTAACCATCAACATATAACATATCGAAGAGTATATCCTCAACATAGCATAGCTCCAACTGTAATATCCCACGTGTGCTAATCCAAACTCTGTCTGCTTCTCTGCAAGTCTTCGGAAGATCACTGTGTTAACATCAATGACAATCATAGTCATGAATGAAATAAAAACTACTACAGAATGGCTGCCAAACATTTATCATTCATTCCTAACAATCTCCCCCATTGGCATTGATGGAAACATAGATGAAAAACATCCAAGTTCCAAAAATCCAATACTGCAACACTGCTGCTTTGAGTCCTCTTCATAAATTAAATCTTGCTTCTTTTTCCTAATCAGATAGTACAAATAGTTTTTCATGTACACTTCTCCTGCATTGATATCAATGAAAAGAATCTCATCATCATGTCAACAACAACTCCAATGTCAAAAGACACTATTCAGAAAATACATTCACTGGAGTCCTCATGACTCAACTCAGATACACATACTCCCCCATAGAGGAAGTACCAACATCCAGTCTAGAAGAAAGATAAGGCTTATATACCACTGGACAGATGCAACCAACTGCATCACTTCTAAAAAGTAGGCTGGGGCATAACCCCAAGCATACCTCTCAGATACTCAAATGTATCCTTAGGTAAATGCTTTGTCAATATATCTTCTATCTACTCCTTTGTACTTATGTACTCAAGTCTGACTTCTTTCTTAGCAACTTTCGCTCTTACAACATGATGCTTAATCTCTATATGTTTTTTCTTAGAATGTAATACATGATTCTTAGAAATACTAACTATGCTAGTGTTGTCACAATGTATGACAACAAGTTCAACAAACTTTATTCCAATATCCTTCAGCATTTGCTTCATCCAGATTATTTGGTTATAATTGTTTGTTGTTGCTACATATTCTGCTTCTACTGTGCTCTGTGAGATACAATTTTGCTTCTTGCTTAACCAAGAAACCAATCTTCCTCCAAGGAAAAATGCTACACCACTGGTGCTTTTCTTATCATCAACACTGCCTCCCCAATCAGCATTTGTATATGCACATAGGGTAAAATCATCAGATTTTTCATACCACAATCCATAGTCCATTGTGCCTCTTAAATATCTCAGTATCCTCTTTACTGCTGCATAATGTGATTCTCTAGGTTCAGCTTGAAATATTGCTATAATTCCAACTGAATGTTCTATATCAGGTCTTGTATGTGTCAAATATTGTAATCCTCCAATCATAGATCTATATTTCTTCTATTCAACTATTGGTGTTTCATTTGTGCTAGATAATTTATGTCTAGTTAGCATAGGTGTTCCAACTGGATTACATTTCTCCATTCCCAATATTTTCAACAAGTCATTCATGTACTTTGTCTGACTTACAAAGATACCATCATTGTTATGTGTTATTTGTAATCCCAAAAAGTATTTCATTTCATGAATCATACTCATTTCAAATTCAGTCTTCAAATGTTCATCAGCAAATTTATCACTAGCTTCATGTTCTCCTCCAAAAATAATGTCATCAACAAAAATAACTATAACCAACAAACCATTTTCAATTTCTTTTGTTTATGATTTCTATCAGTTGTTCCTTTTGTAAATCCTAACTTTAACAAATACTTGTCCAATCTTGCATACCAAGTTCTAGGTGCTTGTTTTAGTCCATATAAGGTTTTCTTTAGTTTACATACCATGTTTCCTTCTTGAGTCAAAGGAAAACCTTCAGGCTGCTCAATGTAGACTTATTCTTCCAATTCTCCATTTAAAAATGTTGACTTCACATCCATCTGATATACTTTAAATTTCTTATAAGCTGCATAAGCCAAAAACATTCTTACTGCTTCAATTCTTGCAACAGGTGCAAAGGTTTCTTCATAGTCAATTCCTTCTTGCTGTGAGTATCCCTTACATACCAATCTTGCTTTGTTTCTTACTACCTCTCCTTGTTCATTCATCTTGTTTTTGAATACCTATTTAGTTCCAATAACATTCTTATCTTTAGGTCTAGGGACCAATTCTCATGTCTTGTTCTTTTCAATTTGATCTAGTTCTTCTTTCATAGCATTAGTCCAACTTTCATCTTCACAAGCTTCACTAGTAGTTTTAGGTTCAATTTGAGAAATCAAACATAACTGTTCTTGTACCTTATTCTGAGTTAGAACTCATCTTTTGATGCTTCCAATAATTTGCCTAATAGGATAATTTCTTAACAAACTCTTGTTAGGTGTCACTATCTTGGATCTCACTTCAAGTGTAGGTTCTTCAATGACTTCACCGTGGCTTTCATTCAAAAAATCACTGTCAGTATCATAAAATAATTCAGTAGATCCAGTGTTAGGTTTAGGATGAGCTTCTTCATCTAATTCATAATCAAGCATTATTTCCTAAATTTTGAATTTTTCATCAACTTTAACATTTGCGCTTTCAACAATAGTCTTAGTTCTTTTATTGTAATATCTATAGGCTTTTTTTTTCAAAGAATATCCAAGAAATATACCTTCATCACTTCTAGGATCAAACTTTCCAATATCATCATCTCTTTTTATATAACATTTGCTTCCAAAGATTCTAAAATACTTAATTGAGGATGCATGTCTAAACCATAATTCATAGGGTGTCTTATCTATATCTGCTCTGATTTGTACTCTGTTCATTGTACACACTATTGTGTTCACTGCTCCTCTCCAGAATATCTTTGCCAAATCATTCTCAAATATTATAGCTCTTGCTGCTTCAATCACTGATCTGTTTCTTCTTTCTACAATACCATTTTGTTCATGTGTTCTAGGGGCTAAGAACTGTCTCTTAATGCCATTTTCTTCACAAAAGGTGTTAAACTCTCTAGAAGTAAATTCTCCACCTCTATTAGATCTCAAACATTTAATCTTCATTCCAGTTTCATTGTCAACTTTATTCTTAATGATCTTAAACTTATCAAATGCTTCAGACTTTTCTTTAAGAAATGCAATCCACATCATTCTTGTAAAATCATCAACAAGAATCATAAAATACCTTTCTCCATAGAATCCTCTAGTCCTGGGAGGACCGCTCAAATCTGTATGAACAATTTCTAGCTTTTTTGCAGATGTAAACTTCTTACTGGGAAAATAACTTCTCTTATGTTTAGCTATCACACATTCTTTGCAAATCATGTTAGTAGGCTTCATACGTTTAGGCAAATCTCTTACTGCAAGTGTAGTACTTACTTTCACAATGTTGTCAAAGTTTATATGACAAAATCTTCTATGCCATAACCAACTATCATCAATTTTAGTAATCAAACATGTCATCTCAATAGGATTCAACTAAAATACATTACCTCTAGTTCTAGATCCAGTTCCAATCAGATTTCCATCTTTATCCTTTATCACACAAGTTTTCTCAGTAAATCAAACTTGATATCCCTTATCAACTAACTATCCAATACTCAAAAGATTATGTTTCAATCCATCCATAAAATAAATATTATTAGTATTAAAGTCTTTCCATTAAGAGTAATAGATCCTATACCTTTGATCAAGCAAGGTGCATTGTTTCTAACTCTAACAACTCCTCCATCATATTCGTTAAATTTTATGAAATTTTTTATGTCTCCAGTCATATGATGTGAACAACCACTATCTATAATCCAATTGGATTTCTTTTCAACTTGAGAAACTAAGGCTTTTTCTTCCTTAACGTCAATTTCAAGATTGTCTTCTTTAATTGCTACAAATCCTATGTCATCATTATTCTCAGTATCACTTTAACTTAGAGTTCTCTCTATACTAGCTTCAAGATCTTCATCATTAGCATAATAACATTCCTTAGATCTTCTAGGTTTGAAATTGTTTCTGTACTTTTTAACTCTCTTAGGACATTTAGATGCAAAATGACCATATTCTTGACAAGTCTAACATTTAAAAATTTTCTTACTATCTAGTTCTCTCTTCACAACCAAGGCAATACCTTCTTCAATATTTTTGTCTTCTTCATTTCTAGATCTGTTGCTACAAGCATAATCTCCACTCACACTGATGCTTCTTGACAAAGTAGGGCGAACACTAAGAGCACTGAATGTTGTCTCCATTCTAGGTAAGTCTCCTGATAACCTCAGGTTCATTTCAACTGCTTCCAATCTTTCAAGAAGAGTCTCTCTTGTAAAGTTTATGGTACAAGGTATAACTTGTTGAATCATCTGTGTTGTCTACTCAAATATAGGATTCAATGTTCTCAAAATTTTCCATATCACTTCATTCTCTGTCTTTGTTCCTCCACAAGATTTTATGCCTATAACAATTTCTGACATTCTACCAATATAGCTTCTAATAGATTCATCTTCCAACATTCTTCTATCTTCAAATGCACATATACAATTATGTAATCTAACTCTTTTTGCATGTTCATCACCTTCAAAAGTAGAGTGTAAAGCATTCCAAATTTCATGAGATTTTTTCAAACATTTTACCTGACTGTACTCATTCTCTAGAAGGGCTGTCAAAAGTGCTTCTCTTGCAAGTATGTTACACATGAATAGATCTCTCTCATCAATAGTGCATGTTTCAAGATTATCCTCTTCAATGATAGTCTTATCATTCTTTGTAATCAACCAATAACCTAGTCCTAAACATAGTAGGTGTGTCTTCATCTTTTCTTTCTAGTTGTCAAAATTTACTCCATCAAACTTAGGGCTTTCTTTCTTGAAATTTTCCATGGATCTCCTTAAGCTGTTAAACTTCTTTTTCAAGGACCTGTCGCTCTGATACCAATTGTTAGAAAGTAAAGTCCACCAAGATAACTGAGAGGGGGGGGGGGGTGAATAAGTTATCAGATAATTATAACTTTTATCAACTTCAACAAAATTAAACCATGTAAGAAATATAATTACCAACCATAGAAAGATATTCATACACAATAACACAATGACACAAGATATGTTGACTAGGGAACCTCTTGATCAAAGAGTAAACCCCAGTGGGAATGATGCCCAAAAAAGATGTACTAATATGAATATTCTTTGTGAAAGGATGGAATCTGTTAGTAGTCTTATGAAATACATTTAGTACATATGAATCCCTGTTAGGAGATTTTGAATCCATGTTAAAAGATTCTAACCCTGTTAAGAGTTATGCAAGACAGAAGGACCCACTGCTCAAACAACTTTAGGGTAAGACCATTGAACACACTATCCAAATAATATTTATATTACTCAATAGAATAATATGTTACCTCTTCTCTAACTATGCCAAACCGCACTCACTGTTACACCAGATCTCAATACTAGATCTCTGTACTTTGCACGTCTTCCTTCACAAATTCGCTTTCACATTTAGCTCTTTTCTTTACTTCATATCCATTCACTACTATACAACAAGGAAAAACATTCTTTTTTTTATACCACACTCAAGTAATTACAAATGAGTCGGCATACAATTACAAAATAAAAGTTTCCACACACTACATCAAAATTACACAAAACTGTCAACTTCCAAATACAATAATTCTTCACTCATGCAACCTCAAAGTTTGTGTTGTCATCCACATCACTATCAATGTGTCTTCAAATTCCCTTTAACTATGAAAAACCAAATTCCATCCCAATTAGGAGATATCATCCGATTTCCACAAACCGCTACTCAGGAACACTGCCTGAATACTGCTTCCACCAAAATGCTCATAACTTCCATGAATAAATGAATTATTGTCTGCACTCTTAACCATCAACATATAACATATCAAAGAGTATATCCTCAACATCACATAGCTCCAACTACAATATCCCATGTTCTAATCCAACCTCTGTCTGCTTCTCTGCAAGTCTTCGAAAGACCACTATGTTGACATCAATGACAATCATAGTCATGAATGCAGCAACAACTACTACAGAATGGCTGCCAAAAATTTAGCATTCATTCCTAACATGCCTCCCCTAGGGGAGAATCTTCCCCCTAGCTCTCTACTATAGGCTCTCATGCTCGCCTCCCCTAGGGGAAAATCTGCCCCTTGGTTGATCCCCTTACTAGTCCTGATGGACCCCATGTTGCTCCCGTGAATGCCTCTTTCATGGGCCTAGAAATTGATTCAATAGAGGAGAACCAAAAGGCATCCTCTTCTACTAATACCCCCCATTTCCCAACAAAACCTAATTGGAAAGGGGCACTTATCGGAGAAGCACAACAATCTTTGGAGGTGCTCCTAGTCGATTTCATCCAGACTGAGGAAGGTGTTGAACTTTCACTTTTGGATTCTGTGGTGAATAGAACAATGGTAGATTTCTAGTTGGCTCCGGTTAGATGATTCTTCAACTTTTGACCTACCATCAAAATGGTTCAAAAATGGGTGTCAAACCAGTGGAAGATCAAAGGCTCTGCCCTTGTTTCTGCTATACCGGGTGGGCTTTTTCTGATTAAATTTACCACCCTTGAGGATCTGACCTTTGTTCTATCGGGATCATGGGTCTATGGGAAGCACTTCCTAGCCCTTGCAAAATGGACACCCAGGTTCAACCCAGTGACAAAACTGACCAAAATGGCCCCAGTTTGAGTTTGCCTCCCTGGTCTCCCACTGGAATATTAGGATGAGCAAGTTTTCCAATGTAAATGTGACTCCTTCGGCACTTTTATCACTACTGACTAGGTGACCCACTCTAAATCTAGGCTGGTGTTTGCTAGGTTCTATGTGAACATCACCATGAATAAAACCCTACCCAACTTTGTCATTCTGAAATCTAAACTGGGCAGATGGACCCTAGCACTGGTGTATGAGAATGCTACCATGTTCAGTTAGAACTGTGACAATAGAGGTCACTCTAGTGACACTTGCAAGACCTCTGATTTAGGATCAAAAAAAGGGAGCAAGGATAAGGGAATGACTAAGGTTCCCCTCTTAATGGAAGAATTGGAAAAGAAGGAGACTAGCCCACCCTTGGCAGCTAATGAGACTGAAAACCCAGCAAAGGAAAACTTGGTGCTTGAGGAAGGTGAGATCACGCTCCCTCTAGAGAATGTAGTGAGGAACCCTACTCTCGACTCTCCAGATTCTCTACCTATAGAGGAACCCATCCTCCAGCCAGTGGTGGAGCCACTAAAGAACCCTTTGACGACCCCCCTAGAGAGGAAGAAGATTAGCCAAACTAAGGTAGAACAACCTACCATTATGGTAGCTCTAGAGCTAAAATCCCCAAAATTAGACCCTAAACCTCCCCCATAGATTGTGAGAAAGAACTCTTTTAGCTCCTTCGATGTTGACCATGATGTGGAGGAAGATGAGGGGGAATGGAAAACGTAGAAAAAGAAAACCAAGCCCAAGAAGGTTGATGTGGGAATGGAGACACCCAGGGGAAGGGTATCAGATCATGCAAGGAGATCGAGAGGGACCATAAGGGATGTTGCAACAGGTAAGTAGAAAACCCTAGAATCTAGTTTTAAAAGTAAGAAATGTCTTTCCTTTCTTGGAATGTTAGGGGTTTGAATAGCTCCCTCAAACAAAGTGTTGTTAAACACTATATTTTTTATCATAAGCTGGATGTTCTTCTCATCCAAGAAGTTAAGATGTTTGCTAGTAATTTTGCCACTCTAGTGTCCAATCTTTGGCTGGGTGTTGTGTTCCTTTACTCTAAAGTTGTGGGTGCCTCTGGAGGCAATGCTATGCTCTCGAACCCCATTAAGATAAATGGCTATCAGGTTGCCTCCTCTCCTAACTTCCTTGCTATTACCTTCAGGAAGGATGGGCTTGAGTGATCATTTTCAATATTTATGCCCCTAATACTCGGTCTGGTAGGGCCTCCCTTTGGTCTAACCTATCCCCGTGGATAGATCAAGACACCTCCGGGAACTATTTGTTAGTTGGTGACTTCAACACCCCTCTTTATCCTTCAGAAAAGTGTGGTGGTCTAATGGATTACTCAGATAGCATGAGGGAGCTAGCTGATTTTATTTCTTCCACCGGTCTTCTTGATATCACTCTAAAAGGGAACCCCTTCACTTGGACCAACAATAGGAAGGGATCCCATCTCATCCAGGTGCGGCTCGACTGTTTCCTTGCCACTTCTTCATGGGATCTATGTCTAAATTCCACCTTGACCTCCCTCCCTAGAACTACTTCTGATCATAACCCCCTCCTCCTCTATTGGCATGACTCCCCTAAGGGTGGGCCAACCCCCTTCATATTTGAAATCACGTGGTGTTCTCACCCATCCTTTATGGATCAAGTGAGGTTCTGGTGGGCCACTAACATTAGAGGAATTTCCATGTTTAGAATTTCCCAAAAGCTGAAAATTATTAGAAGGGAAGTTAAAGGCTAGAGCAAACACAACTTTGGTGATTTCTAAAAAGAGAAGAAGGAGTTGTCTGAAACCTTAGGGTCCCTCTAGTCCCAGTTGGCATCTAGAAACCACCTACCCCAGATACAGGTGGAGGAGGAATTGACTCGACACAAATGGTAGGAAACTCTAAAAAAAGAGGAAATTTATTGGAAGCAATGATCCAGAATATAGTGGCTTGTTGAACGGGACAGGAACATGGCTTTCTTCCATAGGTCTACCAGTAACCATAAAATAATGAATACCATCATTTCTATTAAGGTGAGGGAGGTAATGAAGTCATAGAGAAGGAAAAAATCAATCAGATTGTGGTAAATTACTTTAAGGGGCTATACTCAAATGAGGGACAAATGTGCTCGATCAGTATCCAAAATCAACTCCTTGACCACATCCAAAGAGCTATAACTCATAGTGATAATGACTAGTTGACCGATCATGTTTCTGATGAGGAGGTCAAGAATGTGTTCTTCGCTATGGGTGCTTACAAAGCCCCGGGCCCCGATGGCTTTCCCCCGGCGTTCTTTCAGGAGTATTGGGACATCGTGGGGACTAATGTTATTTGTGCTACTAGAGATTTCTTTAGGATCGGGCATCTCCTCAAATGGCATAATAAAACCTTTATTGTGCTTGTCCCTAAGCATAACAACCCCATCTCTATGCTGGACTTCAGACCAATCAGCCTCTGCAACACTTTCTACAAGATCCTAAATAAGATCCTTGTCAGTAAAATGAAGCCACTTCTGGATAAGATTATCAGCACTACTCAGAAAGGTATTGTGTTGGGAAGACAAATCCTTGATGCGGCCATAGCCACTCATGAAATCATCCACTCTATGGATAGGAGCAAGGTCCTAGGTATGGCCTTTAAACTGGATATCTCAAAAGCTTATGACAAAGTTAATTGGTCATTTCTTGTTAAAATTCTCGCTAAAATGGGATTTAATGAGAAATTTTTTTAGATTATAAAAGAATGTACTCAAACTGTTAGCTTCTCTATGCTTGTCAATGGCACCCCTGGTGGCCTCTTTAAACCTAAAAAGGGTCTCAGACAGGGAGACCCTCTCTCCCCTTACCTTTTTATTATGGTGGCTGATGTTCTTAGCAAGAATTTGACTATTCTTTCCTCCATGAGAAGAATAAATGGCATCAAACTTGCTTCTACTCTTCATCAGGTTGTGTTAGGGCATTTTGTGGATGACACCTTCCTTTTTGGGTATTCTTCTGTGATTGATGCCAGACAGTGGAAACAAATCCTAGAAAATTATGATTGGGCCTTTGGATAGTGTATTAACTATCAAAAAAGATAGTTGTTCTTCTTCAATACCCCCATGGAGATACAAAATAGGGTGTTGCAGATTCTGGGTTTCTTGTCAGCTTCTCTCCCTTATACCTATCTTGGCCTCCCTCTCATGGTTAAAGAGGTGTCCCAGGAATTCTGGAACTCTATCCTGGAAAGAACCCGAAAGAAACTCACTGGCTGGAAATGGAAGATCCTTAGCAGTGCTAGTAAACTTCAGCTAGCGGCCTCCACCCTCTAAGGGATCCCAGTTTACTTCCTGTCCCTCTTCAAGATCAAAAGAAACATGGTGGACAAAATTGAAATAATTCAGAGAACCTTCTTATGGGCTGGCTCTGAAGAAAAAAAGAGGATGTCTTTGGTCAATTAGGACATGGTCTGCCTCCCAAAGAGACTGGGTGGCCTGGGTCTAAGGAGAATTGGCTTGATGAATAGATCCCTTACCACCAAAGTAGCCTGGAAAATCATAGAAGGAAAAGTGGACTGGTGCAAAATAATGGAAGCTAAATACCTCCAAGGACTTCCCTACAAGAGAATGTACCATGATAGTGACCTCCCAGTGGATCCAAACTCTAGGTGAACATCTATCAATGCTAGACCCTGCTATCTAAAGGTGCTTTTTGGTAGACTGGAAATGGGAGATCCATCATATTCTAGGTTGACCATTGGATCCTGAACCACCCTAACTTAGGGGGTAGGTATAGACCGCTTATGGACTATCTCAAACCCCTCCTTGGTAACAGAATCTCCAAGTACATCACTAGTAGGAACTGCAAAGATATAGCTAATCTAGTTAGAGACAGATTAGATCTTCAATATTTGGCTAGGGAGCTCATGGAAACACTATCTGAGTTTAGAATCCCAGGGCTGGGTGGCCAGGACTCCATTATCTGGGCCTCTACCCAAGTTGGCACCTTCTTAGAGGCCCAAATTTTTAGTGTGAGCTGAGGACTCCATTTTCTGGGCCTCTACCCAAGGACTCCATTGATTTTCAACGTGAGCTAAGGAATCCACACCTTCTTCCAGTCCCCTAGTGGATTCCTCAGCTCACGCCAAAAATCAATTTCTTCTAGTGGACCCTTATGCATGGTAAAACCCTAAGCTAGGATAATCTTATAAAGAGGAGATTCAACATGGTGAATAGGTGTGTCTTATGTAAAAAGGAGGAGGAAACAGTGAACCATATATTTATATATTGTGACTATACTACTAGCATCTAGCATGAGGTCATCATCAAGTTGGGTATCTCATGGGTTATGGGTAGTGATGTGCATCAATTTACCAACTGGAGATCCCCCTCCAATCACCTCCTTCTCAAACTCCTTTGGCGAATGATGCCCCGACACATCTGCTGGAGTATTTGGAAGGAAAGGAACAACAGGATATTCAGGGAGGCTAGTATCCAATCTGATAGTTGTCTTCATATTGGGACCAAGCTCCTTTGTGAGGATGCCAATTTGGCTAAATGAAAGATTCCTACTAAACCCCCCTCTACTTGGGAAGTCAAAATTGCTGAAAATTGGAACCTGTTGGCTAGGTTCTACATGTTTGACAATTCTAAGCCGATGGCTAGATTAGCTACCAGATGGGTTGCCCCTCCTAGATGATGGATCAAATTAAACTTTGATGGGCCAACTAATAAAACTACTCATGGTGGGGGAGGTGTGCTAAGAGAGCATAAGGGCACTTGTCTTTGGGCTTATGCTGGGCCACTAAATAATTGCACTGTTAACCAAGTGGAGGGAATGACTCTTCTATGGGGGGTTAATTTTTCTACCCAAATGAATATTAGATTTCTAGTGATCAAGGGGGATTCCAAAGTGGTGGTGGAGGCCATCAAAAGAGGTGCTAATGTGGGATGGTAGGCTAGCTCCATTGTTCTTGAGATTCGTGATCTCCTCAACAACTTCCAATGCACGAAAATTGGCCACATGTACAGAGAGGGGAACTCGATGGCAGCTATTGGCTTAAAGCAAACCAAACTCAACAATTGGAGGATGGTCAACGAACTTCCTAAGGTGACTCAGCAACTCATAAGAGGGGAAATGATTATAACTAATATTTAAATAAGCCACACTATCATATTTATTATGAATCCTTTCCTGATCACATGCTTGCATAATCTGGAGATTTTTGTGATTATGAAAATGAATACCCTAAACCCCATAAAGAATCATAATTGCATTTCTAGTGTGTGGAGAAAGTGTTTTTCGAATCGACGGGCTTACTTGGCTATCAAGGACATCAAGTGTAGCCCTGGCATTATTACTAATAATGGCACCTAGAGATCCATTAGATTTTGCGGTATGGAGCCTGACTTCCAAAATTTCACCCAAGGCCAGCACATTGAGTATAACTTTCTCACGAAATAGCCAAACTAAAACAACAAGTTTTATATTACCTATCAAGAAGCTTGGCTCTTTGGTTCTCTAGATATTCTGACATAGGTGATGTAGAGTTTAGACATGGGAGGCAACACCCATCACATCAAACTAGACAAGATCGATGAGGCCTTCACCTCCGACCCTTTGGTGACCCACTATTGTAAAGAGAGTGGGATTTGGAGTTTCATGGAGTGCATGAAAGGTGGGCATGATGAGAGGATATCCAAACAATTTGTCTCATCCTGGAATAATAGGAGTGTCTCTATTTGTGGCATCCATTTCTAGAGCAATGAGGAGGTCATTGCTAAGGTGATGGGCCTCTTTGTGGAAGGGAGAAAGTACAAAAAGACCAGTTGGATGCTTGACCCTACCAGTCTCAACCAATTTTTTAGGGAGGGAGAGAATCCTATCAAGAAGCAAGGGGGTTTCAGCCAGGAAGATTTTTTGAAGTTTTGGCCGAAGCTTTGTCTCATTGTGATGAAATATTTCACCCTTGAAGGTAAGTTCACAGTTGTCTACTACTACCACTTACCTTTTTTGAATCACATAAGAAATAAGGACTTAATTTCCATTCCCTTCTACCTCCTATATTCCATAGAAAGTAATATTTTGGATATTAAAGAGAACCTTGATAAATAAATCCCTATCCTCCATCAGGGCCTCCTCCTCTACATTTACCATTTCCACAAGGCTATCTGCCCTACACCCCAACCCCCCCCATTATCTAAGAGATTGGCCAAGAGGATTCCCCATCCAAAACTAAAAACCCCACTCACTCCACCTCCCATTCCATCCAGGTTATTCAGCAGTCTGATCTTGGTCATAAAGAGGGTAGAACCCTTAAAAAATGTGTTAAAAATCCATTCAATAGGAAGGATGAGTAGGAGGATTTTCATGTCTCTGAGTCTCTTGAGACTAAAGATAGGAAGGAGTCTGACAGTAAACCTAAGATTGAATGGAAGCCCAAAAAATGGAAGTTTCTAGAGAGCTAGGTCAAGATGGAGGTGGACTTAGGTGGCTCAGGTTGTTGTAGGTCTAATAGAATTGTGGAGGAGTGGTGTAAAACTAGAATATTGGAAGTCATCTCTAGAGAGCAATCCCTATCTTAAAAAGACTCCCACTCCACTGAGTCCATGAAGGGCTCTCCTGATGATCACATGAGCCCGATTAGGGCTGGTAACACTCCCCCTCCCAACCCTCAACATACCTTGGAGACTCCCCACCCAACCCTACCTCTGACTTTACCCCATGATAACCAGGAAAAGCCCCCCACTACTGAAAACAATCCTGGGGTTATGGCTGGAAAAGATAGTCTTAAAGGCACCCTGAAGTAGAGGTTTTTTTATTTGGACAAAGAGATTGCTAACATCAAGCAGGACCTACAAGAGCTAAAGTTTCAATACAAGATGACTAACAAATTTACATTTAAGGTCATGCATGCTTCGGCTATGACCCTTTGTACTGTGCAAGAAAAATTGGTGGGCAGTAGTTTGGAGGCGGATGAGGACAATAAGGATCTTTTCCTTTTCCTTTAGGAGGAGTGGGCCAGGACCCTAATGTCCAAGCATCTGGGTGTAAAGAATTAACTATTGGTGCTCGTTTGGTTCTTGGCATGGTCCTCAATTTTTTGGTTTTAAGGTTTTTTTGCCTAGTCACTGGTATAGCCCCGTGTGGCTTCTTATTGTTATGTTAATTGCTACTATTCAGTTCAAAGACTCTAGTTTAATATTTTTTTAAAGTACTATGGTTTTTTTTTTGATAGAGGTAGATTAGACTTGGTTTATTTTTCTGTTAAACTGTTGATTGAAATGCTCTGGGCTAGTGCCATTAACATGTTGTTAATGTGCCTCTAGTCCCCTTTTTACTTGGGCCAACACCCTCTTGCTAATTTTATCTACCAAAAACATATAAGAATTATCATAAATATGTGTGATATTAATATTTATTCATGAAGGTATAAGTATTTACAAGTTTGATGTAATATTTACCTTCACATTTACATTTCTTTCCTTTATTAAATTTTATTTCAAATTTAAGGTTGATTTCCAAATAGGGGCTTGACCAATGAAAAATCCTTTCAACCAAACAATTCATATTTTTGTGTGTACAAATAGATGGCAAAGCTTTCATTATAAATCTTGATACTACAAGATCTAACAAACTACCTTACAAAGTTTCTGATAAAGACAAAGGGTACACAACATGAAAACAATTTGATACTTAGGTATAGAATGCCCAAACCATTTTACGCCTCCCCTAATAGTTTCATATTTCAACCACATGTCAAATATTCTCTCTAGTTACTATTTCAAGTAATTACAGGTGTTTTCCTAATTTATGTTATTCTGTTGATTTTGAATGTTGTCACTTTTTCTCATTTAGCATTATATCTTTCATTATTCATCCATACCCCCTTAAATATAATGTTTATCAATTTATTATTAGTAAGAGATCATTGGTTCAACTTGCACTTAATTTCTACTTAAGCCTATTCAATCATCTTCCTTTCAATTGTGCAATTAGGAGAAGAGGTCTAGGACTTGCCATTCCCTATCCACCATCCTTTTTCCTTATTGTACATTTTTGTGAACCCATTTTGTAACATTTTCATTCTAATTTTTGTGTTATATTTTCTTTTTCTGCATTACCATTTGATGGTTAGATGTGTTATTCATTATGTTTCATGGTATATCCATTTATGTTGCATAAAATTGATGAGTTTTTTCATATCTCTTTCAAAATTATTTCTTTCATTTGTTAGACATGTATTTCTTTTGTTTCTTTGTACATAAGTATTATAACATTGAGTCCTTCCTATTGTATTCTAATTAGGAGAAGTCATAGCCTTATGGGTTCATTTGATCCTGAGTCATCTTTATTTCCTAGGAATCGTAATGAGACACACATGACTACTAATGACATTCCTACTATTTTGGATAATCCCTCTTCTCACTCTTCTCATTATGAAGATTAATATTTAAGAGTGTCTCCTACCCAAGTTTAAACTATTTCCAAAGACTTTGAATTTTTTTAGAAATAGTTAGGACAAGAACATTCTAATACAGAGGTCATCTCTTTAGTATAAATTATGAGGAAGATAATCCAAGATGATGAACATAGTGTTGATTTCTTGTGTACTATTTCACATCTCATTGATGAAAATATTAAATCCATTAAAGATTGTGCTCAAGAACTTGATTTATTTCTACCTCCCAAGTTAGTCACCCACTAGTGTTGAAACTTTTCTTCCTATTCCTACTTCACTAACCAGTGCTTCTACCTATGTTCCACCTCTCATGACTACATCTATTTCAAATATCAATCCTACACATGTTAGACTTGGAAGCTTTCCTAATCCTGTTACTCCTTCAAGTGTTCCATGCATTTCCAAACCATCATCCATGCCTAAATACAAAAATATTCCATTTTCTTATTCCAATATTCCTTCAATTTCCCATTATACTCCTAACCTTTCACACATGTCTCATACCAACATTTCCACTAAATTCACTATCAATTGTCTTTCTCAAACCATTTTATCCTTACAAAAACAAATAATCTCCATGACTCAATCCAAATTTAACATTCCTACTTGCGATATTGCTATCACTTTGTCCTTTGATATCATTTACGTCATTATCCCTCAATACATGGAAATACCTCAGTTGGAGACTTACAATAGTAAAGGTGATCCCTTGACTCATTTGAAGAGATTTCAAAAATTGCCTAGTGACTTTTCTCATGAACATAGATTCATGGCTAAACTATTTACCAGAACATTTAGAGATAAGGCCTTGCAATGGTATTATTATTTAATTCCTTATTCCATTGATTCCTTTCAAAAACCCACTAATTATTTCATTAAACAATTTTAAAATATTATTCCATCCCTAAGATTTATTTGACTAACTTGATGTATTGTAAACAATTTATAAAAGTAAAAAGTGACCAATTTCATTGATACATTTAAGAATTTGCATGCTTAGATTTCTTATCATGTGCCTAATACTAATGTGAAACATATTTTCATTGATAATTCACAAAAATATATTAGAAATAAGATATTTATTTTTGAATTATCTTCCTTTACTCAATTGTATGTAGTGCTTTATAAATATCAGCTTCAAATGAGTCAATTTGACATCATGACTCCAATAGTTTTAGTTGTGTGTGTGAAAATATGTCCTAAGCTACAACACATTTCAATGAGACATTATTTGATTAATATAAATAAACAAAAAACAAATTAATATAAGCTAAGAAGAACCAAGGTGACCCATTGCCTTCTAGTAGACTTGAATGTAGGTTTTCTCTCAGATGATTACAAACCCAGTGACAACAACAAGACCTAAATGAAGCATTTGTAAATGCATATTTGTATGAGAATGTAGATTTATCCAATTAAGATAAGATTAATCCAATTATCAGAAATGAAGTTTTCCTATATGATATTTGATGCAACAATGATAAAAAAAGATAAGCTATGCTATACTATCAACAATGGTCAAAAACTAAGTTAATCCTTTTTAAGAAAATTTAAGATGTTCCTATGATTGAATGCAATAAATTAACTAAAATCAACTCATACAAAATAGTTCAATAAAAGATTCCAAATAAAGATAGTATTACTCTAGCAAAAGTTAGGATCATGTTTGAATAAATGAGGCCTTCTTATATAGAATCCATTCAGAAATGAATGGTTGAGATCAGTTAGAGATGAATGGTGAAGATTTCTTCGAAGAATCAGTCATTGTAGAAACTTCCAAATCGACTAGTAAGTTCAATGAACTATTTTTTGGGAATTTCCAAATGACTAATGAATCAACTGGACTGGATTTCCAATTAACTAGCTAGTTTCCAAAATGAGATTTAGTTAACTGAATTATTAGCAAAATTGATTCAGTTAACTGAGGATGATGGCATAAATGCATTTTTAGGATTTATTAAATGATTTTAATGTATTTTTATAAAAAAGAGATGAAATAATTAATTTAAATTCCTTTTATTATTAATTGACAATTTGATTATTTATTAAATCAATATTTAGAATATTAAATAAATAAATGATATGGGTGGTCCCACAATAGTGTCTCCCACTTTTTTAGACATGCTTATTTTTGCTGAAATAACACATTTTTAATAAAATATGATGATTTAAGCCTTGAGAGATTCTATTTGAAGGAATTAATTAAAAATGGTTAGCTCAAATCCTCTTATATTAAAAAAACATTGATATAACATCTATACTCCTCATTCATACCTACAATGGAGTCTCCTTCGCACCTATTAAAATGATGACAAAAAATAACTTTGACTTTATGTTTTGGTAGATCAAATGAATCCATTTGAAAAACCTATATATGTAGTATGATGCTATTTGGAACAATCTTTCTAATGAATATAATTTTAATACATATTGAGTTCATTATCACTTTTAAATATTACGTTAACTAAAGATAGGTTGTTTGGTCATTCAACAACCTGTCTCTTCAAGACTTCGGGAAATATAGTAAATTACAAAAAAAAAATTATGAAAAATATGTAGGAAAAGAGTATTTGTGTTACCTTTCTATAAATTTAAAAAAAACAAAGAATTTTGATATACACAGATCAAGTTAGAGCGATCCAAGTGACCTTATGTCTAAATTACAATTATTGTCACTTTAAAACTTAATAAACTATGAAATATTGACCCAAAAGGATTGAAACCAATTGCATCCTTTAGATATTGAAGTTACAAATATAATATCAAAAGAATTACATTGTTGTCATATTTTAAAAAAAAGTTATGTTGATCCAAGTGACAATAACTCTTTAAAAACACTATTTTTCACACAAACCACTTTTCGAAGGAGAAGGAAAAATGAATTTTAATTATTTTTTTAAAATTATATTTAGAAACTAAAAATAAAATTCTAAAAGACTCTAGTTTACATCATCTTCAAATTCCTAATAGTTTTGCAATGATAGGTGTTCAAAAGTGAAGTTCTCTCTCAGAATGTTGATCTATGTGTCAAAGTTGGCCAAAAAGTGGGACACGCTATTGTGGGACCACCCATATAAGATTGATTTAATTTCCAATAATGTTTAAGGTTTAGGGATTAATTAATTAAACATGATCAGGTTGAAGAATATTGCAGACTAATATTCAATATGTTATTAAATAATCAAGAAGAGGAGTTTTTATACCATCTGAATGGTTACCAACTGACAAATAGTTAGATGGTTAAACTACCCAAATAATGTATTATGCCAACATTCCCCCCATTAATACATTGATCCTAAATGATCATACTCACATTTCCCTAAGGGCCCCCTCTCAAGGCTTACATAACGAAACATGTTGATTAAATAATTTGAGAAAATATTTTGAGAAAATTTTCTTCTGAAGTAACAAATCCTAAATCATGCACGACTCCATCAATTTTTCTCTTGACCCATGGAAAGGTGTAGCTTTGAGCTATGTTCTTAAGCCCTTAGTCTTGAACTCTTGAATCACGAAGTCTTGAATTATTCAACAATGACCCCTAAGAGATGTGATAGATCTCTATCATTGTCTAGTGATCGTGAAAGGGTATAATTCTTGATCATATAATCTGAAGCTCATTGGAAAAAAATCAATATTGAGCATAGTATCAAGTCCCAAACCTATCTTCAAAAGACATGCATTCTGCAAACTTGTCAGGATTAGAAAGCTAAACAAAATTGAAAATCAAAAAATGCCAAAAACACTTCTCATACATAACACCATCTCAAAGCAAGAAGCTGACTTGAGATGATGGAACTTTCTCCATCCTCTGATGCCACCAACCTCCAAAATGTGAAGGTTCAAAGCACAAGATTGTGAATAATGGGAGACTGAAAATCCTTAGTGACCTCTCCATCATCTGATTTATCCTCATTTTCAATGCATGCAACATTTCCTTCTTCAGATTGTTCTTTTATTTTCCTTTAAGAACATCACTAGCTCTGGTTCTACAAACACATGTTGTGTGCCCCTTTTTCTTATAGTAAAAGCATTTTTTGTCTTTTCTATTTTTATTTGACCATTTTTTATTATTATGTAAGGATAATGCCTGGTCGATTTGATGATCTTGTTCTATGAATTCCTTTGTCCTCTTTTCTTCTGCTAGAAGGGTTGAAATCATATCCTCTAGAGTCAACGAAGTGAGTTGACTTAGTGTAAAGACAACATTACTATATTTGGAAGATAAGCTATTTAACAGGATGGCCTTAGCATCATCATCATCAAGAGGAGCCTTAACCTCTCCAAGTTGTCTAATAAGATACCTTAAATTACTTATATGATTTGACATTTTGATCCCATTTTCCATTTTGAATCGAAACAATTAAATTTTTAGAGAAAACTTTGCATTGGTAGCTTTTGTTCCAAACAACTTATTTAGAATATCCCAAATGTCGGTGGAAGTATTATCTAGATCTATGTGGTGAAGTTTAGAATATGCAAGAGCAAGACCAATAATAGCCTTGGCTTTATTATCTCTACTGTTCTACTCCAACAATTTATTTGCATCTATGGGTGTTTTTTCTTTTCCGCTTACTATGCCCCATAGGTTTTTATTCATCAATTGCATTTGTATTTTTATTCTCCATGTATGTAAGTTGAAACCAAATTATTTATCTAATGAAAGATCCATCTCAAATAATACAATCTAGATCAATAATTTTAATGCAAATATGCATTGTCATTGTCCCAAATATAGATAAAATGATGTAGATTCAAATTTTGATATTAACCTCCAAATAATAGAATTTCTTTGAATATCAATATTGAATCTATAAATACCTTTCTTAAAATTTCCTGCATGCTATTTCCATGTCTTTCTATGGTTGTGTAAAAACTTTCAATGGAGTCCTACTAATGTCAATCTATAAACAATGTATTCATTGTCTAGGACCATGCAATATTGTCTTCTCTCTCAACGTCGTCCAACACATCTTTCCATGTCATCAATAACAATAATCACTGAGAATGTGTTCTGCAAGAATACAAAACTTCACACAAATTCCATCCACGTTGTGGCTTCACATCTCCATGCATCAAATCAGATCATTGCTATGTTGGCTTTGATAGCACATGAAGAAGATTGCAGATTAATATTCAATATGTTATTCAATAATCAAGAAGATGAGTTTTTATACAATGTGGACCATTACCAACTAAAAAAAGGTTGGATGGTTAAACTACCAAAACAATATATTACGCCAACACAATTGTAATAATCAAATAGGGTATTGATTAGATCAAATTGATGAATTAGATTGCCTTAGGTTAGGATTTAGGGAATTTGATCAAAATTAAGGTTTTTTGATAGACAATTGAGGATAGCGGCTCATGGTTTAGGTGACCATTGTTAGGTTATTACATTTTCCCCTCTTTGATATGATGTGCGATCAACACATTGGTTAAAAAAATAGTTAGCATTGAGACTGAGAATAGTTTGATGTGAAGCAATGAAACTATTCTCAAGTTGGTTGATTTAACAAATGTCGATTTTGAACTTGATTGAACAAGAACTGATAGAAAGATTAGCATGTTTAGGTTGATGTGATGAAACTGAGCACCTATTTGATTTGATGATGACAACTAACCAATTTGATGTGTAGCAATCAAATTGATTAATGCCAAAAAGACTCTTAAACCATTGGTTTGGTTTGAATTAGTCTTTGATTTGATGCGATAAAGCCAATTGAATTTGATGAGGATAATACCAGTTTGATATGAAAAGGTGAAACCGATATGCCCCTAAATGGTTGTTGATGATGAAGAATCTCAACTTGATGTGATGCAATGAAGCTAAGACACCCCTAGAAATGAGGTCTTGTTTGATTTGATGTTCTGATTGTTTGATTAGACATTCATGATATTTGATGATGTGATCATTAAATTGTTGATGTTAGGGTTGAGGCCACCTTGGGAGAGAAATCAAAATATAGCTTGGTGCCCCAGTAATCAAAAGTAATTTCAATTGATAAAAGGATGTAATGAAAGGGTTAGATCTGATGCAATGAGGTTTGGTTGACCAAGTTTGACCAAAATTTGGGTAAGGGTTAACCAATATTCCGGCACATTGATGTCTTGAAGAGAGAAATATGCACTAATTTGAAGAGAAGAGATTTAATTGCACAAGCAGTCAACTGCAAATAGAGTAAAAATTCAAACTTTGATTTTTGACAAAGTAAATGATATCTTATTTTGATTTCGATCCTAAAAATGGAATCAAGATGGGTAAATTATCAAGGAGTTTGATTTTGATGTCAATCGAAGCAAGTTGAAAATAGGTCAAAAACCTATATAAGGGCCAAAAGTTTCATTTTCAATTCATTTTAACCTCCTCAAGTTTAAAATTTAAAAACCTTCTCTGAGGGAAAATTATGGTTCTTGTAGCAACACATCAATTCGAGTGACAACAGGTGTAGAATTGGCCAAGGAACTATGGAGCACCGGTAAGTCATCGAAAATTGGTCCAATTTTATTGATTTCTTTTAGTTTTGATGCACATTTTTATGTTTTTGGGTTGAACATATCACTTTCTCATACAAGCCTATGAGATGGCTCATATGAGTAAACATAGCCAAAAGTTTACTCATATGGGTCACTGGGAATACTCGTACCAGAGCTTCCCTCAACTCATACTGGTTAGTGAGAATGCTCATACAAGAAAAATTCACTATCTATGTTTACTCGTATGGAAAATAGTGAGTGTTTTCAAGTGTCAAAAAGTCCAAATTTTTTTTTTTCGCTTGCTTGTTTGCAGTAATGATAATTTTCTTGACCTTCTAGATATATTGCACTGACATGATATTATTAATTTCTTGTTGATTTGTTGTAGAAGGTGCTTCTGAATGTTTAGTTTAGGATCACATATCCACCAACATCAAGACTACTGGAAGACCTATCGGCACATGAGCATGGTTTACATGTTGAGTGTGGTTTTGGTGGTTAGGTGGGATTCCAGACATCAATGTTAATCATAGACTGTTGACTACTCTTGTGGAGAGAATCCATAGTGAGAACAACATGTTTTACTTACTCATAGGTGAGATTATCATGATACCATAAGACATCTATCATATCCTTTACATTCCTTTCTGCTATCCTCTAGTAGAGTACGAGATGTCACATCACCCTATGATGCTAGCTATCCATAGGATATTCTAGGATGATGATATCCTAGAGAGATGGGTAGGGTGGGATACCATGATGTCTAGGTATATCCAGGTTTCTCCCTTAGAATGTTTGATGGAAGGATACATAGGTTGTTTTCTCATGCAATACAGAGGACAACAGGGATTCTAGAGTGGATGGGTTCCTATATTAGAGAGATTGATGGCTATCCCAAAAAAGTTAGGGTGGGGATCATGCATTTTAGCACATATTTATCATGAGTTGCATGAGTTTATTTACTGAGGAGTGAGGACCTTAGCTATAGAGGTCTTGATTCTTCAGATCTGATCTTGGGAGAATCTCATTTGTTTTCAGCATGTGTGTGATTATTCTAGGACTATAGGGAAGCCCTTCATTTACATGTATATAGGTTATGTCATGTAACCCCACTTGGGGAATACCATGTATTGGAGACATCAGATTGATGACATGATAGTGGTCACATGATGACAAAGTTGTAGGGGGACTAGTGAGTACAATAGAGAGACATGTTCATGACCCGACCACTGATTGATCATACACATGTTGTCTTGGAGAGATTTATGCTATCTTAGGTTCTATGTCAGTATGGCCAGCAACAGGTTATGCCATAGGAATTCACCACATATTTTAGATTTGCAGATGAGGTCATATTTGGATGGGGACCAAGATTGGTGGCAGTGATCACTCTACAAGATTTAGGTTTGGTCAGGAGGACAAGATGGGACTACATAGAGGTAGTAGAAGATGCAGGTATGTTTCCATATTATGAGGAGCATTTTTATAGGAATCCCTTTCCACATTTTATAGATCCAATGGATCCTATCCCATAGATAGATGATGATGGTGATGTGCATCCACTACCACATGGTCAGAGAGATACAAGATAGAGACCGATAAAGGGAGATGTAAGGGACAATTATAGGAGAGTGGTACCTCAGTAGATGAGGAGAGATAGTGGGGGTTCAAGGCCTAATGTGAGATCAAAATTACAGGTTGGAAAGGAGTAGAGAGATCCACCAAGAGGGGGAGGAGAGAGATAGGTTAGGAAGAGAGCCACAGAGGATGTGGTGGCTGAGGAGGAAGTCAAAGGAAGTGAGGAGGAGGCTCCAAGATAGAGGACTCCATAGGATGTGATCCACTCTCATCATGATCATGTATGGGCTTTACAGCTTGAGGTCACTATAGCTCAGACTAGGTTATCAAAGCGAGATCGACGGATAGATAAACTTATAGATCAAAGAGACTAGATGATAGCCACAGTTACAATAGAGTAAGATCAAAAAATAATGAAGCTTACAGTAGAGTGAGATCACTATCATCTAGTGGTGACGCATCAAACTAGTCGGGCTTCTTACTATGTGGCAGTGTATAGTGTAGTTGTTCTAGCAGCGCAATAGGTCATGCCCTTCTCATAGTTCATAGCTAGATCTGATGGAGCACAAATGCCACATGATGGTGATGGTGTACCTCATCCACCACTACCTCCGCATGCTAAAAATGTTAAGGATGTGGCAGAAAGCTAGGCTCCTCTTCTTTTTTTTTTCATTCTTGTACCCCATTTTTTGCTATTATATATGATGACTTGCTTCCATGACTCTAATACCTTTTGATGTATCCCATTGGCATTTTGATGATATAGAGATATATGATTCAATCTCATTGTACTTGTATACCATTCATTTTTATGAGATGTTTTTATTTCCTATTGATACTTTTATGGATGCATTGTCTATTGATGTATGTATGATGGTCATGTATGAATGCAAACATTTATTTGATGTTTATGTCATGGATATCTGAAATGATTACATTGTAGATTAAATGTATTATGCAATCGGTTTTATATATGAAATGGTTTCCAAATTGATATATAATAAACACAATGATGATTTATGGTTTTACAAATGGATATATGCTTATATTGATATACAAATGGATGTATGGAATATGCCTATATAAGCAATGATTGTTGACATCTCTTTCTAGGAAATTATCCTTTTGATACATAGGTACTCGATCATATCTTTGATGACATAGTTGACCACTTGAGAATAAGATGATGAGCTCGATAGCAGGCCTCACTTTCCTCAAAGGAGAAAATGGTGACAGAGTAATTTTGTCCAAATGCAAAATTCATTTAAACTAATGTGAATGCATCCCAGGACACTATCATTGATCTTGCTTTGAAATTTTTCATCATTGAGCATTTGTGGGAAATCATAGCCGATTCAATTCTCACTAGTGCCACTGCGACCATGAGAATATGAATATGGTTTATATCATAAAAATGTATAAAATTGACACAATCACCATGGCATAAAAGCCAATATGACCTGAGCATCATTTCTAATTGATATTGTAAGTAACCATAAGCATCAAGGCATAAGAGGCCAGAATGACCTGAATGATCCTTGCATAAACAAATAGAATAACAGACAAGGAGATAACTATGACCTCACCTTAGTACCCATATGATGCAATCAAGCCTAGTGGATCCAATTAAGGACTAACCGACCTTGTAGCCAAACCAATATGCAACAGAAATACACAATATAACAACAATAGATCTGAAATCAAACAGAAGTCTTTATTAATCAGATTACTGATTACATGAAATGTGTCAGGCTATAAGGCCTTCCTGATTATGGCTAGATACAAATCTAGTAGCAGTCTACAAGATCTCACAGGATCTAAATCCCTTTCCCAACAACTAGATTTAGCTAGTCCAGGTCTGCAAAAGGCAGCACACTAGTAGGCACCTAGGAAAGATCTGAACTTGTACTCAAACTTCCAAGCAATCTTCCTACTCCTAAGCTTGCAAGATACTAACCTTCCTTCTACTATCTCCTCCCTAAACAACTACCCAAGCATCCTAAAAATATTGATTCCCAGCCACAAGTTGGCTAATGAAACAATAAACCCTTACAAATAAATATTAAATGCTAAAACATCAATCGGCTCTCACATAGCCTTACAAAATAAACAAACTCTCAAAGATGGCCCCAACGTTCATCAGATCCACATATAAGAATGAGACATGCCAGATCTAGGTCCCCACATGTCCAACGTTCAATCCACAACATGAGGAGCATGACCCAAATCAACAGAACCAGTTGGCCAAGCCGATCCAACAAAACAATCTAGTCGGTAAGCAAGAACACTGAGAAACAAAGGAAATAACTGAGCACCAGTCAACCAACCATGCCAAGCATGATCGAGCAATGCTTTTATTTTTGAGCGCCAGTGAACCGACACCTTCAGTTATCGAGCATTCTTCAGAGACCAAGCACCCCGATAACCACATAAATTGAGCAACCAATCTCTCAAACCAAGCAAGAACTCCATCAAACCAAGATCAAAACTAACACTCTACCTTCAAAGACAAACATATTTTTAGTTGATATAGGATTGCCAAGAATCCTAGGATGCTCTTGCATCAGACACCCTAGGTAAGAAAGATTTTCTCATAAGGAAATCAAGAACGCCTCAAGGGAATCATAACAGGTATGCCAAATCTGTTCTTTACCCACATCTCCTCTTGTCCTTTATCCCAACTAGTCTTCACTTCATTCACTATCTCATGCAGAAAGTTATTCTACTTTCCATTGTGCTGATCCATTCGGTCAACAACTGATAGCAACCAACTCTGACCACTACCAATCACATCAGTGCCTCGGTAAGGTTCATCCTCTTCAGATTCCTCAACCAACTCAGTATAATCTACATCTCTCTATGTCACAAATGTCACCATATATTGTACCATCTCTACCAGCAAGACCATCTATCTCTTAATCTCAACAAACTCTTTAGAGATATCATTCTCCTTCTCCTTCAAATTAGACTTAACAGGAATAGGTTCATCAACCCTCTGCTCCTGAGGTTTGTCATAAGGAAAAAAGCTGATAACTCCACATCCCTTAACCCCTGTCTCCTGTAAAGGTATTAGCTTATGCCAAGATCCTTCATGCCTAACCACATAGGTATTAGCATGACCATCAAACAAAATATTTTTGTCAAACTGCCAAGGTCTACCGAGAAACAGATGACAAGCATCCATAGGCAATACATCACACAATATCTCATCATGGTAAGATCCAATCTGAAACTTTACCAACCATTGTTCTTCAACTCTAACCTTAGAAAAATCTTGTATCCAACTAATCTTATAAGGATTAGGATGTTTCCTTCTTTCCAAATTCAATTTACTAGTCATTTCATCTGAAACAAAGTTCTTAGAACTGCCACCATCAACTATGACATTACATACCTTATCCTTGCACTTACATCTAGTTCTGAACAAATTCCTTCTTTGCACCTGTTCATCAACACATGTAGCTAATCTCCTAGTGATGAGTGTCTCACCTTTTTCTACAACATTCACAATATCTTCTTCAATAGTCAGTGCAACCCTTTTCTTAGAACATTGCCAAATTCTATGACTAGCTTCACCATAGTTATAACAAGTACCGGTGAACTCATTCTTCCACCTTCCTCTCTGTCTAGCATTCTTATTAACTTGACCATTGTTAGATCCCACATTAGTCTAAAGATTCTCTGTCACATTACTCTTAGCAACTATCTCACCAGTTTTACCACCTCGGTTCCTACTATTTTGTTTTCCTTCATACTTCTTATTCAACTTATCTTCAATCTTTAATGCCATCAGATAAGGATCACTGATTGTTGTCATCTACATAGTAAGTAACTCTTCTTGAATACTAGGTCTCAAACCATAGACATACCTAGCAACCTTTTCTTTATCGGCTTCAGAATGACCAGTCCTAATCAAGATTCTATAAAACTCCTCGGTATACTCCTGTATTGATTTGTTAGTCTTCTTTAAAGCTTGCATCTTCTTAAACATGTCCAATTCATAATCCACTGGAATGAATTGCTTCTTCAACTTGTCCACCATTCAGTTCCACTTAGTGATCTTTTCCTTTCCTCTTCTACCTATTTCTAGCTGAACTTCTCTCCACCAGATATTTGCATGACCCTTCAACTTAGATTGAACTATCATGATCAAATATTTCCCCCTAGCTAGACTTGAATTTCCTAGGACAAAAATAGAGACTGATTCCAATCCATGGCAGAGTAACATGGAACAACTGATGTGTCACGAAAGTGACCGAAGGCTATGTACAAACCGAAGCTAGTAAAGTATGTTAAGACACGTGTTAATAGATTGAGTACTAAATTAAAAGAGGCACATGTTTTCCAAGTTTTCACCTACTTAGAAAATATGCTATTTTTTCTACCAAGGAGCCTGTTTACCAGGTTTTCACCAAGGCACTTTTTCATTTTTCAATTTTTTTTTTCTCTTTTCATTTTTTTTTGTATTTTTTTGTACTTTTTTTTTGGTTGATGCATCAAAGTGCCTATTTTCTAGGTTTTCACCAAGATGATCATTTTTTCAGGACTTTTTACACTTTTACATTTTTCTCATGATCATTTTATAATTTTTATGATTATTTTCAAGATTTTTATCTATGTACATGCTTTTGGATGCAGACAATGTTCATGCATAGAAATTTTTTAGATGAAGCATATTGATGGGCTCTCTGAGATTTTCTCCTTCTTGTGTATAGAGACGGTATGTGGCAGAGCCAAATGCTATAGTGATAATATAGGGGCATAACCCGTTAGGTTAAAATTTCCCTTTTGTTCCCTGTGTGACTAGTTGTGGGGATTTTGTCTCAACACAAGGTCAGCAACCTGAAGTTCTCGCAATTTAAAATTTTTGTTATATCCTCTTGAAAATATCTTATGGTATGTTTTGAGATGATTGAAGGCCACTTGTTGACATTCATCTAGCAGTTCTAGCTCTTGCAATCTAGATATTCTGTAATCCTCATTAGGTATTACTCGATGCAAAGAAACTCTTAGAGATGGGAGTTCCACTTAAATGGATAAAATTTATTATGTGCCATAAACAAGAACAAAAGGTGTTTCCCTAGTAAGGATTTTGATCCTGGTATGGTAGGCACATAATATAGGATTGAGTTGCAGGTGTCAATCTCTTCCCGGCCTACTGATAGTACAATGCAAGATTTTAAGAATATTTTTGTTGGATTCTTGGGCACATTCACTATTGGAGGGGAAATAAAAGAGCATGCACATGGAGGAAGTGGATGGAGAGGGTATTATGGAGAAGGAACAAATTGTTTTTCCCATGGATTTAATCTCTCTCTCTCTCTCTCTCTCTCTCTCTCTCTCTCTCTCTCTCTCTCTCTCTCTCTCTCTCTCTCTCTCTCTCTCTCTCTCTCTCTCATCACTTTTGTGTTTCTTTCATAGGGCACACATGCTATAGCACACACACTATGCAAGACTATGATTTAAACCTTTTTGGTTTTTGCATAGGGCACACACGCTATAGCTTTCTCAGGTTATGCAAGACTAAAATAAATGGTCTTATCTGTTATAGATCTCGTGAAAGAGGCCCACATTTTTGTAAATTGTCTTATTTCTACGTTTTATCTGACAAATATTCACTTTTCATGGTGTTGAAGGTGACAAAGAAGCATATTCTATCAATTTTCACTACCTTTTTAAAAAAATAAACATCGAATTGTGAAAGTCAATCATTCTTCACCAAAATTTATCAATTGAGGTAAGTTCTTTTATTTTTTACATGTGAAATGTGAATAAAGAGTCTATTGGTTTATAATTGGTATGATATAGACTTGTTCAATACATAATTTGATATAATTGTAATAAATTTATATTATAATTTGTCATATTGTAAGAGATTTATATTATAATTTGACTTATTGTAATAGATTTATATTATATTTTTAAAATTTTAATCAATTCATATATAGAAATCATCATCATGCTGAGGAAACGAGAAAAGACTCTAACACCGGAAGAGCATGAAAGAGACAAAGAGAAGAAAAGGGAAAGAATGAGACAACTTCATGAACACAAAAAATTGCATACCATAGAAGAAGATTTTTCTTTGGATGAGGAACATGAAACATCAATACAAAGTAAGAGAGAATTGGAATTGGAAACAAAAAGACAATGAATGAGAAACTTGTGTGCAACAAGATAATTGAATTATGAAGATGTGGACACATCATCTATGAGTTTCCAAGTTGAATAGACATCATCATCCAATGTTGGAGGCATGCCATTGTATCATGTTGAAGGCACACCATTGTCTACTTCCCAAGGTTTGGACACACCCTTGTATCATGTTGAAGGCACACCATTGTCTACATCCCAATGTATACGCAACCCCTTGTATCATGTTGAAGGCATACCATTATCTACATCCCAAGGTGTAGGCATAACATAGTTTCATGTTGAAGGCACTCAAGATGATATGAAATTCACACATAATGTTTTTGATTCTCCTATAATTGTTTATAGAAAGCCAAATTATTTGATTGATATTGATAATAACATTTTGCAAGGAATGCCTAATAAGATTCCCAAGCGTACTTTTCAAACAAATGGTAATCATAATTGGAGATCATTTTTTGAGAATTTAAACATGATAGGAAGATGTCAACTATTTTTTGAAATGATGAGAAATATGAAATTTAGGCCCATCATGAAGATTCTTGGGCTAAGAACGATTGATGAGTCAAGTGAAAAATCTATTGTAAAGAATCTAATGAGAGTGTGGGTTCTACATCATGCACGAAAGATAGTAATGTCACACAACATGTACTTACATCAAAAATAGTAAGTACTCAAATGAATAAATATTGACTCATTAGAAAGACAAGAAAAACATTGAAAATAAGTAGCAATTCTCTAATCAGAGCATTGGGAAGGCATCACAAAGTGGAAGATCCAAATAGCAATGAGTTATGGGCATTTTCTGGTAGACTACCATGAAAAGGTAAAGAAATTGTTGAAGCTTCGAAATCCTTGATTGAAGAATTTTGGAAGAATAACACATGGGTATCTCCTAATCAAATATTCAACTCAGACATAATTCTTTGCAAAATTTATGCATATGTATCCTCAAATTAAAATTAGTTAGAGATATGTTGAAATGTGTAAACCTTTTAATGTGAAGATAAATCTCACATGCACAACTTGTTGTTGTAGAGTACATATTGAATTTTCTAACCATTTTGAAGTTTATAGGAATATATCTATAGATTTGCACTCTAACAATGTTTTGCAGGATTGTAACATAAATGTCCCATCTAGGTCTTCAAGGGAATTAATATCTACCATTTTATGTGAAAAAGTAGATGGTCAACAATTTGACAAGCTCACATGCTTGAATGGTACATGCATAGATTGTGGAGGTTTGTGACATTTGCCAATTTGTCAAGATATGGAGAGTACACATGCAATCAGTAATGAAATAGTAGTATCTGGAAAATACAAGACCATGAAATACAATCTAAAAGATGGAAAAGAGACTAAAAGATGTGATTTACTAATTGGAAAAATTCCTGTGTATCAATTCATGGACATTTTTCTATAAAAAAAAAAATTATGAGTATCCAAGGTATACATATAGAGCGCAATGGTTGGATATGCAATTCAAGTTGTCCAATGACACATTCCTAAATGATACCATTGTTTTAGTTGTGGACTTTGCAGAGAACTAAACACCACAACCACATAATGAGGTGTAAGAAAAGTATTATAGCTCTCAACAGGTTGTTATATTTGTTCATATAGCATTCATGCATTCACCTGACAGTATAGAGGAGAACATGAAGATATTGAGGGAGTATCATTTTTATATTAGTGATGATCGCTCACATTCTAAAGAGTTTGTACATGGTTTATTTCATCTATTTTATGGTGATTTGGCTAATAGGGGTATATCATATCATCAACATATCATATGGTCAGATAATTGTGCATCAAAATTTAAGAATTCTTGGCTTTTTTATTGGTTGTGCAAGATGCATAAGATTACTAGAATTCAATATCTGTGGAATTTCACAGAGGCTGGTCATGGAAAGGGAGAGCATGATGGTTCAGGTGCATGTATTAAAATAGCCTTAGCACGTGAAGAATTAAACTACAAAGAGAAAACAAAATTGTCAGATGTGAGATTTATTGTCAGGTGGTGTAATGCTACAATGGGTCCAGGTAATGAAGGTGAGTCTATGGTTTGTAGATTTTTTTTGTTGATGGATGAAACTAACAATGCACCATATGAGGATTGTTGTACACTAGCAGGATCGAGTGAGCTACACTCTTTTAGAAGTTGTAATGCAGGGTCATTGAGTATCCACACACAACATATGGCATACTTTTGTTCATCATGTGTAGATGAAGATTGGGATGGGTGTGAGTCAAAGGAATGGGTTGACGAATGGTATACATGTATTTTGAGCACACTTGCCTCCTATCATCCCCATGAATCACTATAACTCATAGAAATGGAATCATCCATTGAATTTGATCTCTTATTTGATCTAGTACAACTAGGTCAATTTTCCACATACAAATAATCTCAAATTTAGTACTTTATCATAAATATTCAATAAACTAATGTCCTCATTATGTTTATATCATTATAGGCCATATTTTTGTTGTTATCACACCTGAAGACAATGAAGAAGGGACATATTATTATTTGTGTTGTTGTGTTGAGAAAAAAAAGAAATTGGATCACTTAGTTATCGATAGTGAACAATTAGAATACCCTATAGGAGAAGTGATTGTAACTAGTACATGGCTTAGGTGATATGTTATGAAGAACCCTAGGTTGTGGTTGTTCAAGGATTGGGAGACACACATAAAGATTCTTCTTTGTTTGAACTTCATCATTGGATCAAATGTCCACTTGATCATATATGGGGGAAGACCACATAATTAAACTCTTTGTAAGGTTCATGAGTCATACCACGAGGCAATACATGACATAATTCATGGAAAGGCAGATCCAATTGGTTCATTGGACTAAATGGAGATACAAAATATTGTAATGTCAAATCTATTTGAATACATGTCCATATAACATGTATATTTTATATAGCACTATAAATTGGGTGGACTATAAATTGCTCATGCATTACCCCGTATGTATAACGAGAATTTTGTAACATTTAATGACAATGTTTCTCTTCTAATTTTTGGGGCAATACCATTGGTTTTCTCTGCTGATCTCCTTCCTCCTAGTGCTCCTAATGAGATGAGTTGTAAAAATATGTCTCATTATTTATTAAAAAAAAATTAATGATGTTGGTGCACCTTAAGAGGACTATTCATGATAGTTTCACAAATAAATATATAGTGCACAAAGATGGAAACAAGTACAATGTCAAAGTTCCACCACATTCCTTAGTTGAAATGAGAAATAAGTGGACTGTCGATCATTCAAATCATTGATCAGAGCATCAAACCGTATGTTCCAAAAGCTTTGAATGGTTGGGTAAATGCTAGTGGCAACCTTGTTTGGCATATAGACTCCCTAGAATGTTGTCGACCACTCTAGACCGAAGTGTCCCTCAAGGTCCCTTCAACATAAAATTGGTGATCTTTTTAGGGTCATATCTCAGAGCTCATGCAAGGTAGCATCAAATTGTTAGGTTCTACAAGACCATGTTGCAGAGGTCTACAATAACCTATCTCAGTTTTCAAAGATTCAAGTTCATTTATATTTGGCAACACATTCTCAGTTGACATAAAAAATCAAAGTGTTCCTTAGTTGAAATGAGCAACATTACGTATCTTTCAAACTATCATTCATAGCATTGAACCGTTTGTGCAAACAGCTTTGAATGGATGGGTAAAAGCTAGTGGAAACCTCATTTGGCACACAGAGTCACTCAAATGTTGCTAACCACTACAAGCCAAAGTGTCCCTCAAGGTGCACTCAACATGAAATTAGTGATCTTTATGGGGTCATATCTCAGGGCTTGTGCAAGGTAGCATCAAACCACTAGGTGCTACAAGACCATGTTTTTTAAGCCTAAAATAACCTATCTTGGTTTTTAGAGATTCAAGTTCGTTTATATTTGGAAAAACATTCTCACTTGGTGTCAAAACTTGAAGTGTTCCTCAGTTGAAATGAGAAACATTGTGTATCTTTCAAACAGTTGATCGTAACATCGAACCATCTATGCCAACAACTCCCAATGATCGAGTAAATGCTAGTGGAAATCTTGTTTGGCATAAGAGTCACTCGAAAGCTATCAACCACTTCGGGATGAAGTGTCCCTCAAGGTGCACTTAGCATGAAATAGATGATCTATATGAGATCATATCTCAGAGCTCATGTGAGGTATCATCAAACCATTAGGTGCTACAAGACCGTGTTATTGAGGCCTACAATAACCTATCTCAATTTTGTAGATTCAAGTTTGTTTATATTTGGAAGCACATTCTTGGTTGATGTCAAAACTCAAAGTATTCCTCATTTCAAATGAGCAATATTGTGTATCATTCAAAATTTTGGTTGTAGCATCCAAAGGTCTACGCCAAAAGCTCTGAATGGTTGGGTAAACTCTATTGGAAACATCATTTTTCATGCATAGACACACTCAAATACTACCGACCACTCCGGACTGAATTGTCCCTCAAGGTGCACTTAGCATGAAATCAGCAATCTTTACGGGGTCATCTCTCGGAGCTCATGTGAGGTAGCATAAAACTGTCAAGTTCTATAGGACCCTATTGCCGACACCTACAATAGCCTATCTCGGTTTTCATAGATTCAAGCTCATTTATATTTGGCAACATATTCTTGGTTGATGTCAAACCTCAAAGTTTTCCTTAGTTGAAATGAGAAAAATTGTGTATCTTTCAAACCGTCAGTCATAGAATCGAACCATCTATTCTAATAGCTCTAATTGGAAGGGTAAACACTAGTGGAAACCTTGTTTGGCACATAGAGTTGCTCGAATGCTACCGACCACTTTGGGCTAAAGTGTCCCTCAAGGTCCCTTCAACATGAAATCGGTGATCTTTACGAAGTCATATCTTAGAGATTGTGCGAGGTAGCATCAAACCGTCATGTTCTATAGGACCGTTTTGCTGAGGCCTACAATAACCTATCTCATTTTTTAGAGATTCAAGTTCATTTCTATTTGGCAACACATTCTTGATTGATGTCAAAACTTGAAGTGTTCCTTAGTTGAAATGAGAAACATTGTGTATCTTTAAAACCATCAGTCATAGCATCAAACCATCTATTTCAATAGCTCTAATTGGCTGGGTAAATGCTAGTGGAAACCTCATTTGGTACACAGAGTCACTCGAACGCTGTCGACCACTCCAAATCAAAGTGTCCCTCAAGGTGCACTTAGCATGATATCGGTGATCTTTATGGGGTCATATCTCAGAGCTCGTGTGAGGTAGCATCAAATTGTCAGGTGCTACAAGACCATTTTTTTGAGGCCTACAATAACCTATCTTAGTTTTTGGAGATTCAAGTTTGTTTATATTTGGCAACACATTCTCAGTTGATATCAAAACTTGAAGTGTTCCGAAGTTAAAATGAGGAACATTGTCTATCTTTCAAACCATCGGTTGTAGCATCAAACCATATGCATCAACAACTCTAAAGGACTAGGTAAACGCTAATGGAAACCTTATTTTTCACATAGACATGCTCGAATGTTGTCAACCAATCCAGACCAAAGTGTCCCTCAAGGTGCACTCAGCATGAAATCAATGATCTTTATGGGGTCATATCTCGGAGCTCGTGTGAGGTAGCATCAAACCATCAGGTGCTACAGGACTATGTTGCCGAGGCTTACAATATTCTATCCTAGTTTTCAAAGATTCTAATTCATTTATATTTAGAAATACAATCTCGGTTGATGTCAAAACTCACAGTGTTCCTCAGTTGAAATGAGAAACATTACGTATCTTTCAAACCATCAGTCGTAGCATTGAATTGTCTATGCCTACAGCTCTGATTGGATGGGTAAACGCTACTATAAACCTCAATTAGTACATAGAATCACTCGAATTCTGCTCACCACTCTGGGCTGAAGTGTCCCTCAAGGTGCACTCAGCATGAAATTGGCATATTTTTCAAACTGTCAGTCATAGCATCGAACCATTTGCATGAACATTTTGAAGCACTGTAGATTCAGTTACTAACCCTTTTGAGTGCATTCTACATGATTAACTTGTAGAAACAATTGGTTTGTGCATTGGATAGAGGATGAATTAGGTGGATCCATCTACTTTCTATAATTATTGTGCCTACAGGATGGATCCAACACTTGTATATTATGTAATTTTCCCTTATTATGCAGGAATTTAGTAAATATCTTAGGTAATTACCAAATTGTGCAAGTTGACACGGTGAAAGGTGCATGAAGTAAGGGACATGGGTGTAGTAGAAGGAGTTTGGGATGAATGATAGGGTTTTTTCCCTTTCAAACATGTTAGGACATGTTGAGGACATGGTGTAGGATCAAAGAGTGGATCCCAGAAGAGGGTTTTAAGAAATTAGAGAGATATTCCTAGTTATAGGCTTGATTTGGTGAGGGTTTTTGAGTTGGGGTATGTGAAGAGGGTCCATAGCCTAAAGGATATCAAAATAATTGTTTTTACTTCATTTAAAGAGACTTTAGTAAGTGGCAAGCATAGTGGATACAACCATGATAGGGTTACTGGATAAAATGGGGCTATTAGACATAGACATGAAAATGGAGCAGTATTTTTTGGAGGAGAAGTTATGAAACAAGTGGGATTGGTTTCAACATATGTTAAATAAATTGGAAATGGGTATTTGGATCCTTGATTTTTTTGGGGATTCATTTAAAATAATTTGGACAAATAGGAAAATTTCTCGTTGGATAGGGCTAGTAGAAAAGGCCTAAAGAGAGCAGTTGGTTATGGGAAGATAACCAATAAGTTTGAATATGCAAGATGAGATTTTTGGAGTATGTTGAGAAACTTTTAAGGTTTTGGGTTGGGTCTTGGAGTTAATCCTTGATTCAAGGAAATATTAGAGTGTTATTACAAAACAAAGGAGAAATTTGATATTCTCCTATGAAGATTACAAATCCACCACTAGTCTCTGCATCAAAATGAAACATTCATATTCTAATAAAGTATAAATCATATAGTAACAATATACATTGATAAACATACAAGAATAACTATAAGGCATGGAAAATTTACAAAGCATAAGACATCCACATAAACATAAATTAGTATATATCAATACACCAAACACATGAATTGCATACCTAAAACATAAAAAATATAAATTTGTAGGGCATGAAGACAAATATATAGGTCCAATAATTTCATACATTGGATATATCCAATATAGTCAAAATGGCTTCCTCAAAGCTAAATGGATGTACAACGTGTTAGTTATACAATATACAAAAAATATGTCCACTAATTCCATATAGGTATACAATCTATATCCCTAATCTAGTCCTTTCCCACCAGGGGAAGAAAACAAATCCTGACTTGTCTTTGATCGTCACATCGATGGAGATGCAGTGGATGTTGTAGTCTTCCAAGTGCACTCACTAGTCCTCTTGGCTAGACTCTTTTGTAGCTCGAGCTGATTAAAAAAAAAATTAAGCATCAATAACTAATATACATCAAAATTGAATTATTTAATGACATAAAATAGAATATTTTCTTATCGCTAGAAAATAGTCACTATGTACATCCACTGAAGGCACATGATGAGGATCTGGAGTAATAAGTCCCTAGAAAAATGATCAAAATAATAATTAAAATGCATACATCAATATCACTATAAAATTCAATACAAACTATTAAAATAATAATTAAAATTAAGTGATCTCTTTCATACCTCAGTCAGTGCTTTAGGACTAGCTACTGCTGCAACTACTCCATGATCCAAAGTATCATGAATAGAAGGAGGAGTCTCTGATGTCAATAACTGAAAATGAAACAAAAAAAGTATTATATAGTTATCAATATTAAATTATTTTTTACAACCCTACTAATGAATAAATGGTACCTCTATGTAGGTTCCACCATGTCCTTCGGTATGTGGTGTCGATGTTGAAGTTCCAACATTAAACTAGTGCACATGTACATGGAAATTTATAAGACAACCATTCATATAAGAACGTACTACTAAAATGCTAATTATAATACATTATTACATATATATCTTTGGACTCAAAGATTATGTCACAAAGATAGGTGAAGGAATGTGATCACCACAATGACCACTTTGCCTCTAGATTTTGATCATAATTTATCTAGTAATTTAGTTATTCATTCATTTATTAATTAAATATAATTAAGTAAATCAAATTTACATGCAAATTAAGATACCTCAAGGAAAGTGGCACGATGCCCTTCATTGTCTATTGTGAATGTCGATGGTTCACTAGTGAACTAATGCACATCCAAAATAAGTTATGATACAATCATTCATATAATTACATAATAATTAAATATATTATTTAAAATTCTTTATTTGATACATACTTGTGGAATTGACGACGATGTGTAGAAGGGTACTAGAGGGTCATTGCCACTGCAACCGACACTCTTTCCCTAAATTTTAACCATAATCAATATATACTAAATTAGTTAGTTATTCTTTTATAAATGAAATATGATCAAATAAATTTAATGAACTTGGAAATATTTACCTGTGTGTCAATGCCAAATGTCATAATTAGAAAATCATCAGTCATCATTCCATGATCCTCTTCCTCTCTCTCGGCAGTACCAAATGTGATCAAGGATCCACATTACTAACAAATATGTCCCGTCAAAGATTGACCATGGTGACCCTCAACTAAAGGAGTGGCACACTGAATGAGAGTCTCTTTTAGAGCACTAATCATGCCTAGTGTGTCCACCTCTACATGTTACTTCACAACGGAAGGAATACTAACATGATCCACCTATGGCTTGCCAATAGGTACCCTAGGTGCATTAGGGTGACGATGTTCCCCCGCTCTATCAAATGATGACCCCTCTCCTCTAACCTCAAAATCTAGAAAGTCAAAATAATTTGTCACCTCCTTGAGTACAAACTCGCAATAGAGTTTCCTCAAGAAATATATAGGAACATCATGATTGTTTCAGGGAGGGGAATCAAAGGCCATCTACCATCTCTCCCAAAAGTTATTTTTTATGTTTTCATTCAAGAACCAATGAATTTGGAACCTCTTTGTTATAGTTGTAAGACTATGAGTGTGCCCTAGTTTTTTAAAGAGTTTGCAAATGTCATCTTTGTGATTTGTTTCTTTTTTATGTCCTCATATGAAAATTTATTTTTATAATATTTTTTTTGTTCTTCTCTTTTACCATACCATAAATTAAGTTGCCCACTAACTGATCCTACATGGGTCAAGATTGATTCCAACAATTTTGCAAGCCTTTCACTTCCAGGATTTGTAGCAATAGAATCTTTTAACCTCCTAATTAAAGATTCTAATTCTTTTTCCCCTCTTTCAATTTGGTTGAATAAATTTTCATGTGTTCCAGAAGGAGGTTTCTTGATTGGTAGAGGTGGTTGAGGTTCATTTTCTTGGTTATTTTCTTCATTCATTTTTTCATAAGGAGAAGATGGAGGGTTTGGTTGAGGGTTTTATTTAGGGAGATCATTTCTTCCTAGAAATTAAAACAAAATCAATTTTAAAATCTAAGAAAAGAAATTTTAACAAAACAAATTGCTTCAAAACTAAAATATCAATAAAAATAAGAGGGATGGGTTGTAAAAACATGTACCTCTTCTTCTAGTTTGAACTTGATGATGTTGTGGAGCCATTATTTATCTAATTTCATGAGTTGCACAAGAAAAATGTCTTTGCGCGCGCGCTCTAGGAAGCCCTCTTTCTCTACAAACGTGGGTTTGTGTGATAAAAATGAACCTTTGAAAGGAAACCAAAAATACTTATAATCTTTACATAGTGTGTGTGCACTATAGTGTCCATGCGTTATGTTTTGAATTTCCCAAGCCTAAGGCTTGGGCACCCAAGCCATAGCGTGTGTGCACTATAGGGTGAATGCCCTTTAGTGTGTATGCACTATGGCTGTTAGGGGGCCAAAAAGGAATGTGGCACCTTTTTGTTCGTCCATCTTTGTGCATATACCCTAGTATGGATAGGCATAACTTGGTCATCAAAAAGGTGTTGGAGTAAGAACAATCAAGTTTGAATAATTCCTAGCTAGATGTTGATGGAACTAGGATAATTCCTTCTTGGGAAGGAAGTGCAAGTGACTCAAATCCGAGTCAAGGTTAAGAAACCTAGATGATGTTGCAATCACAACTCAAAATAGATAGCTGATAAGATGATGATGATGGGATTGATTTAAAGGATGGTGTGAATAAGATTTGAACTCACAATAATGGAACCCTAAGTCACCAAGAATTGTAGTTGATGAAGACAAGTTCTCAATATCCAAGGTGTAGCTATAGAACGTGAGACAATTTATGAAGGAAAAGTGACAAAGTCTCAGATTGTTTTACAAAGCACTTTTGATAGGATCATTTTATCTTGGTTTTGGTGATTTGTTTTGTAGAAATTTTCAATGTCAAAGGTTTCAATGTTTAATGTTTCAATGTCAAAGGTTTCAATGTTTAATCTTTCAATGTCAAAGGTTTCAATGTTTTACAAACACATCAAACACATGGGGGAAAAAGAAGCAATTCCTATGCCCTATAGTCAAATTAGCTTAATGAGAAAAATCTTTCTCATAAACTTAGGTACACACCAAATAGCTAATCAGAATATGGCCACTAGAGAACATACAATGTATCTCTCAATGACATATTAGCTAACTCCAAATGCTAATGGGGGCCCGATATGATGAGTATCTTGGGTCGATTACTATTTTCCTTGCAATTGGATTATCCAACTTTTAGGGGTGAACCGAATGGCTTCTAGTATATGGTTTTTAGTAAGGTTCTCTTGTTTGAACTCACTCTCTATGGTTGCGCAAGAATGATTAAGGCATTTATAACCATAAAGTACATTCACACCAATAGTCATGTAAATGTGATTTAAACTCAAGGGCCCTATTATGTGGTCAAGCGAGAGCCATGTATAAGATCAAATGAAATTCAACTTCTGAGGCTTTGGCCTCAAAGAAGCATTTTTTTTAACATGACTTGGAATGGTGTAGCTTACACCTCATGCTTGCGTGGGTCATTCTCCAAGGGTGAGTGTTTTTTCCTACTTGGACATTCCCATCTAAAGGATCACAATAAATGAAAAGAATGATTATGAGGGTCTGGATTTCTAATTTTCCATTAAAGGGAAAAGAGAATAATCTCCTATCCTATTTACCATTCACAAGCACATCAATAGTTTTTTCATTTTAAAAAGTCTAGCATAAAAGCTTCCTAAAAATATTAAGAAAATAGAATATCTAGTCGATTTTATCAATGGAAATCTTCATCAACTCATTAGTAGTGCAGCACTAGACAAAATTCTCGTATGAGAATACAATGTGTCCAATACAAGTATATACTACTATTGCTATGAGTTTTGGTACAGAATCTTATTAGCTAGTGTGAATGCTCATACAAGAAAACAAGACTAGTGTACGGACCGAGCTTTGATATTCACAAAAAAAATTATAAGAAGTGGAAAGAAAATTTTGATTTTCTAAGCCCCATGGTGGGTGCCAAAAAATGTGTGTGTGAAAATGTGTCCTAAGCTACAACACACTTCAATGATTCATTGTTTGGTAAATCTAAATAAATGAAAACAAATTAGTGTAATCCTAGAAGGACCAAGGTGACCCATTGCCTTCTAGTAGACTTGAGTGTACATTTTATCTCACATCATTGAAAACCTAGTGGAAGTAACAAGACCTAAATGAAGGATTTGTAAATGCAAATTTGTATCATCTAATGCAGATTTATCCAATTAAGCTAAGATTAATCCAATTATCAGAAATGAAGTGTTCCTATGTGATATTTTATGCAACAATGATAAACAAGATAAGCTATGCTATGTTATGCTATCAACAATGATAAAAAACTAAGTTAATCACTTTTAAGAAAATTTAAGATGTTCCTATGATTGAATGAAATAAACTAACTTAAATCCACTCATGCAAAATAGCTCAATAAAAGATTGCAAATAAAAATAACATCATTACTCTAGCAAAAGTTAGGATCCTTTGTGAAGAAATGAGGCATGCTTATATAGAATCTATTTGGAAATGAATGCTTGATATCAATCAGAGATGAACAGTGGAGATTGGTTCAAAGAATTAGTCATTTAGCAAACTTTCCAAATCAACTAGTAAGTTCACTGAACTAACTTGTGGGAATTTCAAAAATGACTAATGAGTCAACAGGACTCATTTTCCAGTGAACTAGCTTGTTTCCAAAATAAGATTTGGTTAGCTTAATTGTTGCTAAAATTAATTTTTAGTTAACTGAGAGTAATGACATTGAATGCATTTTTAGGATTTATTAACTAGTTTTAATGTATTTTTATCAAAAAGTGATGAAATAATGAATTTGAATTCCCTTTATGATTAATTGACAATTTTCTTATGTATTTAATCAATATTTAGAATATAAATTAAATAAATGATAGATGATTGATTTAGTTGATAATAATGTTTAAGGTTTAGGAATTAATTAATTAATTAACCATGATCAAGTGCAGTAATCGAATATGGATTGATCATATTAATAGGTTAGGACTTAGGGAATTCGATCACAATTAGGGTTTTATGATATACAATTGAGGTTAGGGGCTTATGGTTTAGGTGACCATTTTTAGGTTATTACACTAATAGGATCAGTGAAAAGAGCACATATGTCTTCTTTCAGTATCCTCTTTTTTCACTTGATCATATGATAACCCATAGGCATAAAATACATGACATATATCCCTCCATGAACCCAATGTTGTTATTGGAAAGTGATTTTTTAGGAGCACTAGGGATCACTTAAGGGTTGTAATTTATGGCAACACTAATGCTAGACTGATCACATGCAAAGAGTTTTGGTATTGGAGACTGAGTCATGAAAATGACTAAGTACAGAATTAGAGTAGCAGTATTCTCCTGTACAATTTTGATCAGTGAAGACGATATGTAATATATTATGTCCTGTAAAGATAAAGCAAGACATTTTGGGATATGTAGGACCCTCTATTAATGTCGCACATGTTTTGGTGATGAGATCTATAAGATACAATGATATGAACGTATGCAAAGATAAAGAATCAGTGAAACATGGCATATGAACAGTCACAATGATTAAGGGAAGGTTAGTTGGTATGGTAACATGCTAAGACAAATGAAAGGTGTATATTACTGACACTTTGGTAATATAATATCACTGACTCTATGTTTATCATTTTTATAATTATTTAGTATGTTTTGTATTGAATTTGGGAGCCAACTGGATGACAGAATTAGTATAGAGTATAGAGTATTTTGAGGAAGCAATAATGATGTATGAGAGGATGATATGATGGATGTGAATAGAAGATGGGAGATCAGAGATTGATAGAGCTATAACTAGAGCTATTAAATCATAGAAGATACTTGTGCAGTTCACTTTTGAAGAACACTTTATCACAATATTTTGATTGTAAGAGTTGTAAGCTCACCACCTTTAACAGGGTTTTTGTATACCCCTAATAGGGTTTTGTATTCCTCTAACAAGGAAATGTACTATGTAATACTCAGCTCCTAAGAGGGCTATATCTCCTAACTGGGATACTATATTTTAGTACATAGAACTATGGGTACCATCCCCACTGGGGTTTTCCCTTGGCCAGGGTTTCCTCGAAAAGAAATCATGGTTAAATGAGTTATGTATTGTTTTTTTATGTTATTTTCATTTCAAAATTAATATGGTTTATTTGCAATTGTTTGAAGTTTAAATTAAAGTGTTGTAATACTGATTCACCCCCCTCTCAATATTATCTAATCCTAATAGTTGTAACCTTCTTAGACAACTCATTCACACTATTGGCCATTCTTTCTAAGAAAGTGGCGAGGGATGAGTGGTGCTAAAAAATAGAGGACCTCAACCTATTAACCAATATGGATATTTCCAAGAATAGTTTTGTTGAGGATGATTGATAAGGTCCTCTTGTGTGGCATCAACGTGGCCTATTGGATGATGTGGGGGGTTTGGATTCAGGTATGGTGGTGGATTTGGGTTTTATAGAGGGTTTTCTTGTTGTGGGGATATATTTTGAGGGTTCTCTTATTGCTCATTTCTAACATTATCAAGATTTTCATGTGTTTGAAGAGGTCTTTTCTATATCTTTCATGGTTGGAGATTGTTTTCTGAATCTAACACCAAAATAATTAAAAAACTTAAATCAATTCAACAAACCCTACTCAATCAAAATCGAAACAAAAGAAATTTAAACAAAAAAATTCACCTCTTCGATGGCGTGGAATAATTTAAAAATGATCAATATGGAAACAAAATTCAATAACAACAAGAACCCTCTCGATTTTTGGCATTTTTTTCCTCCTCTCTCCTTCAAACTTTGTTTTGGCATGAAGAAAAATAGTCAAAATGCGGGTTTTTAAAAAAATATTATGATAGTCAAAATGCGTACATGTTTTGTAAGAATTTTTTTTTACAAAACGCGTACATGTTTTGAAGAACTTATTTTTATTTTTTATTTTTTGTGTCTTAGCAAAGGCTCAGGTTTCCCAAGCCTAGTTTTTTAAATTTTGAATAACTCGAGCAAGTTATGAAAATTTTTGGTTTTTTAATGAGGTGGCCACTATTTTATACACCATCTTGGTGCACTTACCCTTATTTTTGGTGATGGTGTAGAAATGGGGGTAGTTGGGATTGGGTTCAACAATGGAGTATGATTAGCTAGGGCATGATTTAATACTACAAATGTATTCATTACAACAATATTACCAAGTGACAACAAAGTACCAAAATTTCCTCTTTCTTGCAGGTCAATCTACTGTGTAAAAATTATCGCCTCATTGCAAACCTTTTCTAATGTGTCTATATCTATATGTTTGAGCATTCTAAGAAATATCACTATCATGGGATCTAAGGCTCTAAAATAGACTTGAAATGTAGTTCATACGAGCATGATGTAGAGATCATGTAGCCTTTGATATACTTCGTGAAAGAGATAGTTGAACATTAATAAAGGCTCATTAGATTCTTTCCTACATGAAACAATCTAGTGATGTAAGCATGCAGGGTCTATAATTATTTTAAATTTATTTAGAAATTTGGGTTCAAACTCTTACCAGGTGGTAACAGACCATCAATGAAAATTAAGGTACACATTATATGTGAATTCCACAAGTGTATAGGGGAACACACAACATGATACATTTTGCTGAAGAACCTCTTTTTGGTTGAAAATTTCTTTGAAGGAATAAATGTGTTCTTCAACAGTTCTTGATTCAACATAAAAAAAATTTGGACAAAACTTCTTGGGATTATTGTGTAATTCATGTAATGGGGCAGCCAAGTCTAGTGGTGAACTTTGTGCATTTTCTAAAAGGGTTATTTGAACTAGTACATGAAAATTCTAATTTAAAGTCAAGGCAACAAAATTTACTAGGGTAATAACTTGTGATCGTTGAGTATGTGTTTCTTGAGGTGTGGTTGGAAGATGAAGGGTGTCTTCCTTTGATTTCCCTTTGTATTTTTTAGTCTTACAATTGTGGGTAAGATATACGAATTAACCTCTTCATGGAGATGATCTAAGAACCCTTTCATACCACTCTGGGGATAAAGATAGAATATTTTATATTTCTTTTATTTGGAGCCCCTCCTTCTAGTGTCACTTATATTGACTATTGTTTTTACATGATGTAATAGTAGGTATATATGATGCAAATACCTCTCTTGAAATAATGATGAAGGCACTCCCAAGGCTCTACATGGTTGTGCTACAACCATGTGGATACTTAGTTGAACATAATGTGATTTCACAAGGAATATTTTGTTGGTTCAAAACTTTTGAAACTAGAGAAAATGATTTCTGATAACTCTTTTTTTTTATTTTCAGATTTTAAAACTAACATGCATATGCAATTAAATATTCAATCTTATTTAATATCTATGATGGACTCTAAATTTTAACTTTGTTTTTCCAAAAAAAATGTCAAAATATGAGAGTAACAAGAATTCAAGAAAAATACTAAAAGAAAATTCTAGAGGAAATCAACCTCAATGAATTCAACTCACATATTTAATAATGGATCACATTAAGAAAAAATAACAATAACATGAAATAGAATACTCACATGTCATATTATGTAGATTTAATCATCAAATGAATTTAAAAGATTAAAGATATCTCAGAATTAATCATAATTATCAAGCCATATGGTGTATGCATACACATAATAAAAATTCTTCCTCTAGTAAAAATGATTATATATTTCCCATTCATTGATCACCATGTGTAAAATAAATCATAGCTAATACTAACTATTTGAGTCACACAAAAAAGCACAAAGGAACATACACTTGGCTCTTAAACTTGACAATAAATTTTTTAATTTACATAAATAGAATACAAACAAACCATGAATAAGATACCTAATGTATATTATATTATATTTCAAAAATTCCAACCCTTTTTACAATACCTAGTTGCGTTTATATAGTTTTCACAATGCAAAATCATGAAACCCATAACTAGGGTTTCATGGCATTCGAAAATGGGTGTAATAAATTTAAAACTGTAGTTTAACCCCATAAAAATATTCCTAATAAATTTTATAAAATTATGAACTCATTTTATATCTATTATAATTCTAAAATCATGCATATTCACAACTAAAAAATATCCAAAAATTTTAGAATGAAGTGAAGCCCAAGTGTCATTTCATAGAAAATGCCTCCAATCAGCTTTGTAGATTATTTTGATGCATGAAATTGAAAGAGTGAACTTTTTTTGATGTATGAAAACCATTCCAAACCTCATGAACAAAAATAACAACCTTTTCCATGTACATTGAACCCCAAAAATTATGATTTTTGACAAAAAAAAAAAATTATGATTTTTTAGAATTTTTATCTTTCCCGTTTTCCTTTATTTTGGGCCACAAATTGAGTTTGTGAACATGAAGGTGAACCAAGTTCATCTACCTGTTGCTTAGTTTCCTACCCAAAAAAAATTTCATCAATGTGTACTGATTCATCTCACTTAATCTCCTCAATTTGTACATTATCTATTTTCATTTGCCCTCGCCTCTGTTTTAGGCTATTCAAAAGGACAATAATTTAGCATTCTTATCATTATATTATAACTGACCTTGACCTCCTTATTAGTGGTACATGATCTTCTTCAAGGTCTTCCTCTTTCTTTAATGTCTCTAAACTTGATGCTATAGAAAATTTCTTCTTAAGTCTCCTATAGACTTTCTTTTATGGTAGCTCAAGCACCTAAGGTTTAGTAACTTTAATCTTAAAGGGAAGAATCCTTTTCTATCCAAAAGAAGATGGAATATATGTGGATGTATCAATGTTGGGTTTTGGACATTTTTCTTGTGTGGAAGGATAAGATGGAGGATATGGTTTTGTAGTGGAAGCATTCTTCTTTTCATTAGTCTTGTGCTCCTTTATTGGAGGGTATTGTTTGGCTACAATCTGCACATCACATGCTACTTCACCTCGAGAGGGAGAAGGTTCCTACTTAAACATTGGAACATTTACTTTATTTTCTCTCCCTTTCTCAATAGTTTTAGGTGGATCTATGTATTTATTTGATGGTACCAGGACCATCCTAAATGATTGTTGTATCTGACTCTAAGTATATTAGACAACATACCTTTCTCTATGATTCAAATCCTCAATCTAAGTGTGGACTTTTTCCTTATTGTATAAGGGTAGCAAAACAACACCAGAATTATTATTCCATGATATTTTCAAGATGTGAGTATTGATAACAAATGAGATATGTCCAAAGATAGTCTATAGTATTTACAAACATATTTTTCCAAATCATCTTCAAGATGAGGCTCATGTTTGAAGTGAGAGCCTATCACCTTGCTGAAAATCCCAATTGGGTCAAACTTTCCCCTCTTAATCTTCAGATAGTCTAGATGGCATTCCTCCCATTCTAGGTACAGTATTCTTTCTTGCTTGATTCCCTGCACTGAGTGTTCTGTAATTGATGAAGGGTGCTCCCCTTAATACCACAAGCACATAACAGAAATAGAGAAACAACAACAATAATATGCAAGAACAGAAAATTGGCTTCTTATTATCTCCACAAATGTGGAATTACAAACTTTCAGAATTACAATATGCAAAGCCACATGGGCATTCCCTTACAATATTCTGTAGGACAAAGCCTCGAATCAATACCCAGATCTACTACCCAGAACTGCCCTAGACAACACTACGGGCCTTCTTTATATAGGCAATTTCCACCGCTCGAGAAGGTTTTAGAAATTTAGCCCTTAGGGCCGACCAAACTTAGAATTATTTTATTTTATAATTTATTACATCAAAGTCAGCTCAAAATGAGTTTTGAAACCCAAACAGAAATTTTGAAGAAAAATTATTTTCCGCCATTTCAGGTGACCCAACTTCCGAAGACCATAAGTCATCGCCCGTTGACACGATTGGCTATTATAACCCCATTCTGGAAATGCCACGAAGTGCTCTACAGGCTTGACCTATCCAAAGTGCCTGTCACCCAAATTTTCAAACTCATCCGGGGCCTCTAAAGCCTTCAAAACTGAGTTCGAAGTTTCTGTACCCTGCTGCCAATACCAAAAATCTTCAATATCTTCAAAACTACACCTGATCTAGTCATGAAACTTTGCTAGCAGGCTAATATGACTGAGATGAACCTCCATATGTAAAAATCGGACATTCTGAGATCGTAAGACCAACTTACTAAAAATAGCAAGTTTCCATAAATAGCAACTCTGCACAAGATAGCCCTTATTGAATACAAAAATAGAAATATTTTTGGGTGATGCAAGATTGCTCTTACACCTAGGATGCTCCTGCATCAGTAATAGAAATGGGGAAAGTAAAATATGGCTTATGTTTGCTCACAATAAATCTATGAGCATATGAAAATTTTCCTCATAACCCCATCATAATTATCCTATCCAATAGGTATATATGGATCTTCTTTGGCTGCAAGGTGCATCCTACAAGTGCCCTAAGATAAGTAAAAGTTCTAAATTGAATGAAGTGATGAACTACAACTAATTGAATATCTGAATGAATTGAAGAAATAGTGATTAGACATCACCAAGCACTAAATTGATATGCAAGATAATTAAATCAGTCAATATGTTGTCATTGATGTCAACTAGTCATGGCAGTACTTATCATGGTTAGTTACAACATCTGAACATCTGTTAGAGCAAGAAAAGATGAAGAACTGAGATATCTACGTGAGAAAGAGATGGATAGGACAGATAAGGATAAGGAAAACATTGGGTAACTTATTGATGAGTCTATGGCTTTATATTGTTAACTTGATTATGTTGCATTAATCTATTATGAAGAACAAAACTAAAATTGAATGAGACCATGTGTTCAGTAATTGAAGATTTATGTATACATCGAGCCAGTGCAATGTATACCGACTTATAGTATAAATTGAGCTAGTTTAACTAGTTATCACCGATGCATTTCTATGTTAACCGATGATGGATGAAAATATTAAATGCTAAGAACAACTGACTGAATTTAATGAGCTAGATACTATTATGATTTCAAGGTTAAAGATTAAGTCTGTTATGATATCCACATATGACATTATTCGGATAAGATCTAAAGGATGAGATTCAAAAGTGTTAATGACACAACTACCTAGGAAGGTTTATGAGGCAAAATGGATGAAGGAGATTAAGCAGCAAAATCTAATGGCTAAGATGAAAATGGTTTACTTGTCTATATAAGAGATATGAGTTTCACTATTCAAACTATGCTGGAGGAAGAAGACTACAGAGATCTCACGTGAAGACTATTCATGCATGCCTGATCAAACCAGTTAGTGAAAGAACAGAACTTTAGAGTTAACCGAGCATCAGAGAACTATTTACCGAGGGACAGTAAGTTGATAAACATTGAAGAAGTGAATTTGATTATTGATTAGAGGATTTGTATGGGCTTAGCATAGATCTGAATATTTGTAATTGAGTTGTATTTGAATCAGATCATACTGTATCAGTTTAACCATTGATTTAGAAAATATCTTAACTGAGTGGACTTAACAGTCTTATATTCTGCCCTATGTCATTCTGAGAATGTACATTGTTATCTTATTGACCCCATAGTGAATGCTGGTCAAAAGTTAACTATTAGTGTTAAATTCTCTAACAAGGTCACACCTAACAATGTGTTTGTAACCTTTAACAGGGTTGGCTCTTTACTGAGCTCACTTCAGAAGAATGAATTATTTTGGGTTACCAGTCCCAGGTGGTTTTTCCCTTAACAAGGTTTCCACGTTAAATCATTGTGTTATGTGTTATTTGTGATGATTTTTTTTCTATCATACTTTACATACTGCATATTTGATTTGGTTGGTAATCACAGTTAGCTATTTAACTAGTAATCACTAAAGTGAAAAGATAGATTAACATTTTATGTTATCGAGCTGCATAATTTGTTGGAATTTTTTAATAAGGTACATCTTTGTATTTGGGACTGTAGGATAACTGATCAAACTGATTCACCCCCCCCTCTTAGTTATTCTAACAATTGGTATCAGAGCGTTGGTTGCTTGGAATAGATTTTTAAGGACTTTAGAAGAAAGATTACAAGATGTATAAGAGGGAAGTGTTGAAGCTGAAGAATGATAACTTTACTGTATGGAAAAGGCAGATGAAACTTCACATATCTAGAATCAGAGATTTTGCTATAACTCTACATAACAATGGCTAAATACAACTGACTAGTCCTTTAACGCTTGATCAGTTGAGAGACTAACATGAACACAACATTACTATGATAGAGATGGTTGCTCCTCTGTCTGATGTTGAATTTGAAGATGTCAAGGTTTTCACTACTGCAAAGAAAATGTGGGATAAACTTGTTCTAGTCTATGGTGTTGATGCAAATGTGAAGAGAGCCAAAGTAGAAAGCTTAAGAGGTAGATTTAATGATATGAAACTCAAGGAAGGAGAAAAAATTACATAGTACACAAACTAAATCAAAGAGGTAGTCAATGCTATCTGAGGAGCTGGTGGTGTCATTGATGAAGATTCAGTGGTAAGTAAGATACTAAGAACCTTGTTGCATGCATATGCAAGTAGAATAACTACTATTCATGAAATGAGGTCTGCACCTAGTAGCACTCTTACTCTTGATAGTCTGATTGGAAAGTTAACAACGTTTGAGCTGAACAATTTTGATAATATTATTGTACCATTTGTTAAGTCTTCTTTTATATCTTCTCTGAAGATCGGTAAATCTAGTAGTAGACATAATATAAGGAATGACAGTTATAGTAATACTAATGATGAGATTGATTAACTTGAAGCCCTTATGGCCCAAAGACTACCTAAAGGTAAAGGTAGATATAAGGGAAAGTTACCTTTAGCTTGCTTTAATTGTAATGAAGTTGGACATATTGTTGCTAGATGTCCCAACAGGAAGGAGGAAGATAAAGACAAATACCAATTTGGTGATGGAAGCTATGGAAGAAGAAACAACAGAGGTTGCTGACACTACAAGAGAAACAGCTGAGATCACAAAGATAAGGGAAGAAAAGCATGTTATTTTATTGGAGATGAGGACACCCAAACCAACAATGATGATGACAGTGCGGTAGTATTTGTTGCAATGAAAGATGATTCTAAAGAAGAGGAAAGGTATGTAGAAACAACACTAATTTCTAAAGTTAGTAAAAATGATACATGGATCATTGATAGTGGTTGTACACATCACATGACTGGTGATGAAGATAAGTTTGATCATCTTGAGCATTATAATGGAGGATCAGTGAAAATGGGTAATGATACACCTTGCTTGGTTAAAGGAAAAGGATCTTTTCTACTAAATGATAAAATTAGATGTGACAATGCATACTAGGTAAAAGGACCAAATTACAATTTTTTGAGTGTGGCATAGCTTAATAACTCAAGTCACCAAGTGGCATTTGAAAGAAAGAAGGTAAAGATCTATGATGAAAATGGAAATCTTGTCAGAATAGGAGGAAAATCAAAAGGTAACTTATTTTATTTTGACAATGCTGAGACTTCTTGTTTACTGGTGAAAAATGAAGATGCATGGTTATGGCATAAGATGTTATGTCATGTAAATTTTGATAACATGATTAAGATCAGTAAAAAGAGAAAATTTAGAGGATTTCCTAGTCTAACCAAACCTGATCATGTTATGTGCCATCAATGTCAAAAAGGGAAGATGACAAAATCTAGTTTTAAAAGTAAGGACTACTCATCTAAAGGTATATTGGAGTTGGTTCACACCGACTTATGTGGTCCCAAGAGAACTCAAAGCTACTATGGAGATATATGTTATTTTTTTTTTTGATGACTATACTAGATTGATGACAGTTATGTTCTTGAAAGAAAAATCTAATGCATTCAAACTGTTTAAATGGTATAAGGCTAAAGTAGAAAAACAAACTAGAAAAGAATTGAAATGCTTAAGGTTTGATAGAGGAGGTGAGTTTTTTTTATGAATTCACTAACTTCTATAATGAGTATGGTATAAAAAGATGGGTTTCTGCACCTAGAACACCACAACATAATGAAATTGCTGAAAAGAGAAATAGATCTATTATTATTGTGATAGAACACTGATGATTGAGAAAAATGTAGCACAAATGTACTAGAGAGAGGTAGTTAGCATAGTTGTATATGTCCTAAATTGAGTTCAACTAAAAAAACACACAAACAAGACACCCTACGAGTTATGGTTTGGATACACACCGAGTGTAAGTTATTTCAAAAAATTTGGTAGCAAGTGTTATATTCTGAAAGATGATAGGAATGGAAAGTTTGACTCTAAAGGTGATGAAGGAATATTCTTAGGATATTCTACTAAAAGTAAAGCTTACAAGTGTCTAAACAAAGTTACTAATAAGATGATAGAAAGTGCTAATGTAAAATTTGATGATTTTGTTGATAAGAATGATGTAGAAAGCATGAAGGGTCTAGAAGACTATAGTACATTCACTTATGTTCAAGATCTAGAGTATCTACCAAAGTTGTAGGCTGAGTCTACCAAGCATCAGGAAAATGCTACTGACAATCAGCAAATGGACACTGAGAAAGAAATTGTACCTGAATAGAATGATGAGTAGAGGAGAGATCAAGTGCTAGCAAGATTTTTTAGAAGACATCATCCTAAGAACCAAATCATTGGAGACAAGAAAGTTGGCATGCTGACAAGAAGTAAGTTAAGACAAAATACATGCTTAGTTTGTGAGTTTGAACTGAAGAATGTTAGGTATGCACTTGAAAATGAGGAATGGATAAATTCTACGAATGAGGAGATTGAAAAAATTGAAAAGAATAAGACATGGAACTTAGTGCCTAGACTGAAAGATAAAAAAATTATCGGTACTAAGTGGATTTTCAAGAATAAGCTGAATGAGAATGGAGAAGTTACAAGGAATAAGGCAAGACTTGTTTGCAAGGGATATGTACAAGAAGAAGGTATTGATTATGGTGAAACCTTTGCACCTATTGCTAGATTGTAAGGAGTCTGAATACTACTTGCCTATGTTGCACATAAGGGATTTAAGGTATATCAAATGGATATGAAATCAACATTTCTAAATGGAATTCTTGAGAAGGAGGTCTACATAGAATAACCTGAAGGGTTTGTTTATCCGAATCAGAGAGATATGGTATGTAGACTGCACAAAGCTCTATACGAACTGAAACAAGAACAGAGGGCATGGTATGAAAGATTACATGCTTATCTTATAAGTATTGGCTTTATGAGAACTAGTGAAAATAGTAACATGTACATGAAAGGAGACTCTGATGATAACAATTTGATTGCTGCAATATTTGTTGATGATATAATCTTTGGTGGACAAGATTAGATTTGCAAATCTTTTGCTGATGAAATGAGGAATGAATTTGAGATGTCTATGTTTGGAGAGATGAAATTCTTTCTAGGTTTGTAGATTATACAGCAGAAAGATGGGATTTTCATCACACAATCAAAATACATTAAAGAAGTATTGAAAACTTTTGGCATGGAATATGCTAAACCTATGTGAACATCGATGGTGACTAGCTGCAAATTAATAAAAGATGATGAATCTACCAAGGTAAATCGGACTTTGTACCTATCTATGATTGGGAAATTGATGTATGTTATACACAATAGGCATGATATAGCACACGCAGTGGGGATTGTGGCAAGATTTTATGCCAATCCTAAAGATTCACACATGGTTACTGTAAAGAGAATCTTGAGATACTTGAAGAAAATAGAGGACTATAGATTATGTTACACATTGGAAGGAAAATTTGAACTAAAGGTTTACACCGATGCAGATTGGGTTGGAAACATAGATGACTGGAAGAGCACAACTGGTGGAGCATTCATTTTAAGGGAAAGGCTTGTGACTTGGATCAACAAGAAACAATCATGCATTTCTCAGTCCACTGCTAAAGCAGAGTATGTTGCTACTACTACAAATTGTTCAAATATAGCCTAGATCAAACAAGTGTTGGAAGGAATGAATGAGGTAATCACTGACATAGTGATTATATATTGTGACAACACTAGTGCTATAAACATTTCAAAGAATCTTTTGATGCATTCAAAGGCAAAGAATATATCTATTAAGTATCACTACTTAAGGCAACAAGTTAAAGAGAAGCAAGTACAACTAGAATTTGTAACATCTAAGGAACAACTTGCTGACATCTTTACTAAACCATTACTGAAGGATACATTTGAATACTTGAGAACTAGACTTGGGGTCCATCCCCTGTCTACCGGTCACTAAGGTGATCAGGAGGTTGCATCAACCTACACTTATCATAAGATCATTCATGTTGATGCACATAGTTCACACTTTGGATTATGTCTAAGGTTGTGAAAGATTGTAGAAGCTGGAATAGGAATTTGTTTATCTATACACTAAAGGTACATGATATGAACTGTACAACAAAAATACTTGGTTGATGCAAAGCTGTTTGTATGTTTTCTTTGGCATTGTTGTCAAAGAGAGAGAAAATGAATATGAATATGGAAAATTAGTTACTGAGAACACCGAGAAAGGGAGAGACACAAAAGGAATTAGAGAGCTAAAAAGATCAAATTTGCAAGGAGATTCTACACTTCTAATGCGGTTATGTTTTGTAGTGATTGAACATATTAAGTTTGAGCTTACCGAGCTATAGCATTTTTCTTACATAGTTGTAGAATACATGTTTGGTATGTGCATGGCATATTTTCATATTTCTTGTGTTGTCATCAATGTCAAAGGGAGAGATTGATGAACTACAACTAATTGAATATCTGAATGAACTGAAGAAACAGTGATTAAAGGTCACCGAGCACTGAATTGATATGTAAGATGATTAAATCAGTCAATATGTTGTCATTTATGTTAGCTAGTCTTGACAATACTTATCATGGCTAGTTACAACATATGAACATCTGTCAGAGCAAGAAAAGATGAAGAACTTGGATATCTACATGATAAAAAGATGGATAGGACAGATAAGGATAAGGAAAACATTGGGTAACTTATTGATGAGTCTATGGCTTCATATTGTTGACATGATTATGTTGCATTAATCTATTATGAAGAAGAGAACTAAAATTGAACAAGACAATGTGGTCTGTAATTGAAGATTTATGTATACACCGAGCCAGTACAGTGTATACTGACTGATAGTATCAACTGAGCTAGATTAACTAGTTATCACTGATGCATTTTTGTGTTAACCGACAATGGATGAAAACATTAAATGCCAAGAATAGCCAACTAAATTTGATGAGCTGGATACTGTTATGATTTCGAGGATAAAGATTAAGTTTGTTATGAGATCCACAGCTGACATAATTTGGAGAAGATCTAAAGGATGAGATTGAAAAGTGTTAATGACACAACTTCCTAGGAAGGTTTAAGAGGCAAAATGGATGAAGGAGATTAAGCGAAAAAATCTAATGGCTGAGATGAAAATAGTTTACTTGTCTATATAAGATATATGAGTTTCACTATTGAAACTATGTCGAAGGAAGAAGACTGGAGAGATATCGCGTGAAGATTATTCATGCATGCCTGATCAAACTAGTTAGTGAAAGAACCAAACTATAGAGTTAACCGAGCATTAGAGAACTATTTACTGAGGGACAGTAAGTTGATAAACATTGAAGAAGTGAATTTTATTATTGATCAAAGGATTTGTATAGCCTTAGCATAGATCTGAATATCTACAATTGAGTTGTATTTGAATCAGATCATAATGTATCAGTTTAACCATTGATTCAAAAAATCTCTTAACCGAGTGGACTTAACAATCTTATATTCTACACTATGTCATTACGAGAATGTACATTGTTATCTTATTGACCCCATAGTGATTGCTGGTCAAAAGTTAGCTATTAGTATTAAATCCTCTAACAAGGTCACACCTAACATTGTGTTTTTAACCTTTAACAGGGTTGGCCCTTCACCAATCTCACTTCAGAAGAGTGAATTATTTTGGGTTACCAGTCCTAGGTAGTTTTTCCCTTAACAAGGTTTCCATGTTAAATCATTGTGTTATGTGTTATTTGTGATGATTTTTTTCTATCATACTTTACATACTGCATACTTGATTTGGTCGGTAATCAAAGTTAGCTATTTAACTGATAATCGGTAAAGTGAACAGACAAATTAATATTTTATGTTAACAAGCTGCATAATTTGTTAGAATTGTTTGATAAGGTACTGTAGGATAATTGATCTAACTGATTCACCCCCCCTCTCAGTTATTCTAACATGAAGTAGGTACCAACATTCCTAATTTTGGAAATGACCTCATCTGACATCCTTTCGGGAAAGTCTCTCTCAATGGAGTAGATGATTGCAAAGATGAAGGCATCATTGATAATTCTATATTTTGTGCTTCTCTCTTTTAGGGGTAAAAGGACAATCAGGTGTCACCTTTTAGGCTAACTTATCAACACGGCTAAATTTTAGTATTTCTAACTAAAAATTAATTTTGTTCAAACTATGGTCTAGCTAGATTCATTCTAGCTAAGTTAGGTAAGTGCTTTAAATTTTCCAAATGGAAATGTCTATTAAATGCATGTTTTATACCACTTTAGGTCTAATTACCATAAAAATAAAATTATTTCAGAAAAGTGGCATTTCAATAACTCCTAATCTTTTTAATGATATTTTTTTTTATAAATAAATAAAAACCCTTTTGTAGAGATCAGAGTTAAGAATATCATCATATAGATTTTATAATATTTTAATTAGACATAATTTATTGTAATTAAAAAATATTTCAAGTAGGTATTTTAACAGTCAAGGAGATGTTGATTCAGAGAAAGAAAAAAATAGTAAATCAGATTAAATAAATTTTAAAAACATATGGTGCACTAGAGGAGAGAGTCCTCTTCAATAATATATATTTCTTTTTTTGATAGGGATAGATTTGTTATGAAAAATATGTTGTGAGATGAAAACTGTCGATTTCAGTGAGTTGGAATTTGAATTGTATAAAAGAGAAAATATAGGTCACAAACCAATTTTTATTTCTTCATGTACTAGCTATATATGTCATCTATGACATATTTTGAAATTTGGGGAAAAAATATTTATTTACATATAATTTTTTGGTGGGAACTAGACCCCTAATTTTCAGCATTTTGCAGCAACTGAAAAATTGTAATTAAAAATTAAAAAAAACATATCAATTCTTATTCAAAAAAATTATTAAAAATATTAATCATAAACTCAGTCCATTTTATCACATTTAATTAGTTTACATCATCTTCAAATTCCAAACATAAATTTCATTTTTATACTATTCAAGTTCAACAACTTTGATTTTGTTAGCCTTTTCCTTTGTAAAAGGGTGACATCTTATTGTGCTTTTACCCTTAGCTTGATATTTCAAATGAGATGAGGGTAGATATTATAAGGATATGCATTGGGGTCTTGGAGGGATCCATTCTTATACAAACCCATATAGTCTACATAGGATATAATAACGTACATAACATAAGAATTTATGTAAAACTTGGGGTCACTTTTGACCCTCTACAACTTTTCATCCAAGTTTTCACTCATGATTCTACCCCAGTCAATATTTCTTTTCTTGTTCCTTATGGTGCTAATCTAAAACACCATCTATGTCTCTAGTTTTCTCGTATGTGGAACACCAAAAAATCTACTTAGTAAGGTGATGCATAGTATTTCATATCTTCCATCAAGAAGACCCTATGGTTGTCCATTTTCTCTATTTTTTCCTCTTCTTTAGGATATTCTAGGGAGTTTTTCTTAATCTTATGCAACATTTTGGGCTCTTTCCTGAAGTAGTGATCACCCCTCTCCATAAAATTATTAGGAATGACTCAACCTTTGAGATGTGGAAGAAATCATCAATACCATCTTCTCTAATATCAAAGACCACATCTCTTGCATTGTTCTTGACCCTCCTTTCATCACTAGGTCAGGAAGCAGAATGGACACTAGGTGTCATGCACCATTTACCCATCCCAAGAATACAATTGTAGTAGCATCTAGTATCTTGCCATTTAGGTTTGGATATTTTATTTAGGAATAAGTTGACATCCATGTGACTGATATTTATGTCGGTGATCTCACTGGGGAGATTACCCAATTTGGATGATGGGCCATATCCCATGAACTAGTAATCCATTAGAAGTAGATAAGTCATACCTTAAGTTGTTAGATTTGAAGAAACATCTATCAACAATATTTATTGAAAATTGGAAATCTAACTAGTTTAAAGCTAGAATAACTAAGAAACTAAAATAAAAATTAGAAAAATAAAAAATTTAAGTACCTTTTCAATGTTTAAGACCTTCGGATCCCAATGACCCTTTTAGATTTTTGGGGCTTTGACACCCCGAAAGCTTGATCCTTTTGCAATGTTTGAATGTTGGCATCTTTTGATTTGAATCCCTCAGGGTTTCAGGGGTGTGGACCCCTCTAAATCCCAAAGGGATTTTTTTTTCTTTGATGGTTGTAAAGGCCCAATGAAGTTGGGAGTATCTGGGTTTCGAGCCCCAATTCCCCTTTTGGAATTTCAAGGTTTTGAAATCTTGAAATCTTGAAAAGCTTTGGACATCATATAATTTTTCTAAGGCATGAAAGATGATCAAGGTTCTAGGCCCTAATCTCCCTTTCTAGGTTCCAAGTCCTGATCACCCTTTCAAGGTTTCAAGGTTATGAAACTCTAATAGTCTGATGATGGACTTAGGGTTTTTTCACTGGTTATGAAAAAATATTAAACCCTCATTCAAATGATGAAGTGCTCCACCTATTGAATTACTGAATCCTACTTGGGAAACTAAACAAGGGGGAAAAGACTAAAACAAGAAAACGTAGCTAAAATAACTTCAAAGGAAAATGCTAAAATACATTGAAAGACTAAACTAGGGCACAAAATGAAAACCCTACCTATAAAAGTAAAGAAGATGACTCTCAATTATGTCAAATCTATGGTGAGAATAAACACTCAAGGTCTCTTGATCAATCTAGATTATTGTTTCTCTGAGAGGACTCAAGAGTTCATGAATGCATCATGAGCCAAATGAACATGAAGTTGCTCTTTATTGGAAAATGGGGAACCAAGAAGGTGACATCACCCCTATCCTTAACTCATGGGTTGAGGATTGGATTTTGGGGTTTCAGTGGTTGAATGACCTCAAATGACTCCTGACACCCCACATGCCTAATAGTTTATGGAACTTAGCCTCTTTTTTGTGCAGACCAGTAGGATTTCAAGGTTGTAGGGTCCTAGAGGAGCTTTCACTTCCCTCAATCCTGAAAGCCTAAAAATAAAATTTTTAAGTGGATTTTTCTTATAAAAATTAAGAAAAACTAACAGAATAACCCCAAAAAAATAGAAAGGAAAATCCAACATTATTTATGACTCGGCTTAGCACCTAGCTATTAGGAGTTGTTAAGCTCACAATCTAGTTCACTGGGTATCTAATTAGCCAGGACTTAGGAATACCAAACAAAGAGAAAAAATAAGAAACAAGGGGGTTTGTATTAGGCCAAGTGGCCAAAATGGGGTGTGACTTGTGGAAGCACAACATATACCCTACTTTGGGTACTTTCATGCTCCTAGTTTACTTTCCACACAAATTTGTTTCATATTTTACTAATTATTGTGGTTTCACTACTCCCAGTTGTGGGCTAGTGGTGATTTGTCTTGTGATTGGATTTTTTGATTATTTAAATGGAAAATATTTTTTTTTGTAGCTAGAAGGATGCTAACAATCCTCAAGGGCCTGATCTAGTAGTGACTTTTTTTTGGTTAGGTTTTTTCTTTACTGAGCATATGTTACTTTCTTTCAGTACTTGGTGCTCCTTATTCTTTCTCAGCTGGTCTTATGTCACTATTAGATATACTCCTTCCTGTATGGCTTCTATGGAGTTGAAGTTGGCCTCTATAGAGGTGGTATTTCTTATGGTGCCTACATCATGGGAATGGTATGTTTTTCTCCTATCTTTCTCTTTTATAATCCTTATTGAGGGGGGCATATTTCCTATTGAGGTGGGGTTTTTATTGAGGAGGGATGATGGTGTTTTTTTCTATGTGATAGCCTCTCAACTATAGTTTATCAGATGTAGGGATAATTTCTATTTGGTTCAACCTTCTGTTGGTCTCTTTCTCAACTGCTCCTATCGAGGTGAGTTCCTTTTCTATTGAAGTGGAGAGGAGTATTATTGCTAAGAATTTGTTTCACTATTTGGAGTTCCTTATTAGTAGCAGATGGATAGTTTTGGGTGCTAATTCAAAACCCTCATTACACATTTTGGGAACCTTAGAAAATCCATCCTCTTCTTGTACTTGCTTTCCTTGGAGGTTTTGTAGTTAGATGGCTTAGTTTTCATCCTTGTTTTATCTTTCTAGATAGGTTTCTACAAGTGAAGGTTTTGGGTCCCTTATTCAAATCCATGAATGTTAAATTAGATCCTTATTAAAACCCATGAAGGTTTTGGGGACCATATTAAAAATCCATTTTTATTTTTCTTTCTTGGGAGTTTTGTATGGTCTTGCTTTGGTCTTCTTCATTGTTCTATGTCTTGTGTTTTTTTTCTACTGGATTGAATGCTTATTCTTTCTTTGTAAATGGGATTAGGGCCCTTTCCAAATCCTTATTGAAATAATAAAAAATATCATCAACTAGTGGGGTAGAATTTAAAAAATCATAAGAGTAAACATGGTTGTTTACTTTTATAAAAGTTAACATAAAAACTAAACATGAGATAATTGTGATCACATTTTTTAACATGTGAACACTATTGTACACATCAATAAATTGAATCATAACATAAATCATGAATATAAATACAATAATTAGAATAACCAACATGTTGATTAATCAAATTTTAGAAAAATGTGAGTAGTCTAAACATAACACTTAGCAATAAAAGAAGCCATGACCAAAACTCATAAAGTAAATGGAAAAGGTAAACTCTTGATCATATATCTCAAAGCTACAAATGGGTAAGTATTGCATCACACAAAACAAAAACATCCTCTAGGCTAGCAATCACTTGTAAAATAAAAAAATCACAAAGTATCATCCCAACCAAAGCCTCTAAGTGTCCTCCATGGACTATAAAGATGTCAATATCTCCACTCAAGTGAAGATAAACACTATAAATCTCATTGACTCACAACTTATATCTTAGACTAATACAAGTGATCAAACAACTACAATCAACTCTTTCCTTACTAAAATGAAGACCACCTAACTCACTATATAGTAAATTGTAATTTGTCGTAACCCTACTTTCTTATGTTTTCTCTTTTAAAATATTTGTTGATTTAACCATAATATTGAGAATTTTAAAAGATTTATTAATTTTCAAAGTCATGCAATATATATTTAGATTTAAATTAATCTAATTGAGCGGTGGAGATTAAATAGAGCCAAACAATGTAAGGAAGGAAGGCCATAATGACACATTTAATTGGAAGAATTGGAAGCGTAATAGAAACATGTAGGGGTGAGGGAAAAATTTGACATTCTTCCGGAAGAAGATGGACCATATGGTGAGTGGACGTTATTTTAAGAGATCAAGGAGGATGGAACCGCCACAAGATCGGGGAATATCATTTAGAGACACCCACTTCTTACTTCGAAGTTGAGAACATGCCTGGTCTGAAAGAGCAATCAAATGAGAAAAAGGAAAACTCGTTCAGATGGAAATGTCTTATGTTTTAACTCTCAGCCTACAATCTATTTCTCATCAACGGTGTCAATGATAATTGCAGACTCGTCCTAGGACAAGAGAGGAAAAAGTCATCCAGGGGTCAAAATCCTTAAATATAGTCGAAAGATGGAAGTTCAAGTATGCTTTGGAGACCAATTTCCATTCTAACCTTTCATGTATTACTTGTTTATACACTGCGCATTGACAGTAATCTCTAACACCTTTGGAAACTCTTTTTTTGGTTAGAAGGAGAACCGGTTCGGTAGAAATGTTTAAGGTTGGAATTATTGAGGAAGCAAAAATTTAGTTTATGCAATGTCAACATATAGAGTATGAAACGTAGCTATGCAAACCTGTACTATGGCGATACGCAATAGAGTTGTATTAAGTCTCTCAGTCAATTCGTGTATTAAGTTTATCGCACATTTGTAGCTCATAACCCGTTTCATGTTGTTATCGTTGACTTCCATTCTGCATTGCCCCACTATGTAAATCTCATTACCATGTACAATATCCTGCTCTTGATTCCAAAACTTAGTGAAAATTGGTGTTTCGATAGCAAACAAATAGACAAATATATTCGTCTTATAGCTCTCCAAATTTTGAGGAAGGTTTAGGCAAGACATTTTTTTTACATTCCTAAAAGAAAATAATTTACAATTTCAAATCCCAATAGGACTATCAAATACCTCTTTTATCCGTTTTGATGCAGCTGTGAAATTATAATTAGAGTGCGTCTTGTAATATACGTACCAAGATCTCCTTTGAAATAGAAAAGTATGTTTCTTTTTCTTGTTTTTTGCTTGGCTCTTCCCCACTTTCCCTATCGACCTTATTTGCGCCATCTTTGTAGCCGACTAAAACATTCATATTAGATAGTTTTCCATCATTTCTTAATTAAATAAAAAATAGAAAACAACTATAATGCGATTTTCTATTTAAATAATAAATTTTTAAAAATATCTTGTCAAGTAACTTTTGTGGCTGTATAGCCATTTTGGACCTTATTATCATTACATCTATCAGATATTAATAGCAATGCAATAAAATTTTATGGAGCTAGAAGCCTTGCTCAATTGGAAAGAGCTGCTTTTGGTAGGCATGATGTTACGAAGTCTAATCTCTCTTTAGTTCATGTGGCATTGCAAGATCATGCATGGTGTTACCATCACCGGTCAAGTTTAACAAGTATATTGTAGTTTATAAAGCGCTACCCAATTCTTATAGTCTACAAAAACATACATTGAATCTTTATGTTGAACAATCCATATATGTTTTCCTATAAGCATACTTCTTTCCCAAGCCTTTGATATTAACTTTATAATTTGTGATTAAAAATGATAGATTCTCTTGCCTTATAATCTTCTATGGTTTTTTATCTTGAAATCAACATTGCAATGTAATTATTGCTCGTTAGTCACTATTTATTATTTTCGAAAGTATGCATGCTTAGCCAATCATTATAGTTGTATTGCTAGTATATAGATTACATCATAGGTAAAAAAATCATAGATAGTGTCTAACTTTATCCTTTCTTTCTATCACATCAATGTTTATTGTTAACTATTGTATTTCCATTAAAGTTTTTATCATATAGGTGTTCTTACAACCTCATTTCTTCAATTAGCTAGTGATCATGAAATTGTGTTTTGCCTTTTAGTGAATACAAATTAAGAACAAAATGATAACTTGGATAGCTTTAGAAATTATGAACCTATCTTTTTTATGATTATTGCAAAATAATTCAGTGTAGAAAACAAAATATAGCTTTTAATTGATTGTGTCAACACATGTCTAATGGTTCAAAAAGATGTTATTAACAATAGATGACTTCAAAATTTGATATCTAAAGAGTTTTATCATAGGTTTCTATTAGTTAATCTAGATATGTTCTAATTAGATAAAATGAGAGAGGGAAAGAACCCTTACAAAGTAGACATCAAGCAGAAGAAAGGGGTCGTACAAGGAGTGAGAAAATCCAACAAAAAAGAATCACTAAACCTAGCTCAAAATTGAAAAATTAAAATTGCAAAAAGAAAATTGAAAGACAATCATCACCCCTAGAGGATGCAAAGATATGGCCTACATGATAGAATCCTTAACAACCTTCCACTCTAGATTTAAATTTCTCATTTACCAGAGAAATGACCCTCTTTTTTCTTTACCTTGAGTAGGGGACATATCACTCGAAGACTCCAAGACTAAACTATACACAACATCCCTTATTTTCCTCTTGGCTTGAGGGTGTTCTAACTCCTCTTGGAGAACATATATGATATTTTATGTCTAGTGAACTATTTTACTACTACAAGTGACCACCTCAACAAGATTTTTATTCAAATCCTCCTCATTTCTCTTGATAGATCAAATCACAAATAGAATTTCCTTCTTTTCCATATTAGAGGACACCATAGCTCTAAGTTCCTTGACCTCTGAATAATTTAGTCTAATAGAGAGGTCATCAGTAGAAGGCCAAACCCTCTCATCATTCACTACCTTGAACCAATTATCTGCCCTCACATTCACCTTATCCAAGGCTTTAATTCTATTAATTTTCTTTTGATGGATATGCAGTTAGGCTAGGAGTCAATAGATGATCTCATCTTACTTATTGTAGGCAATAAATAAATTAAATTAACTTTATTAACAACCTCTAAAAATATAAGTTCTTAAAGAAAATAAATGAGAGAGAGGGAAGGGAAGATAGGAGTAGCCAAAGAGGAATTGGGAGAAAACCTAGAAACATCTAGAGAGAAATTGTTAGGGGCCCAATTTGATCCAGATGAGTAGGAAGAGGATGAATTGTGTGAAATAAACTTCTAGACTTGAAGACTAGCCACATTTTTACCTATTCCAATATTTTTCATTTTACTAGAGCACTGGGGATCAATAGGGGTAACTTGACTCTTTGGGGATAACCAAAGTAGATGTAGCTCAAGCATCATTACAATTATAGGAATTATCTAATTCCACATGCAAGGAGGGATTTTAATTGGGGCCTATAGAATTCAGACCATTGGTATGCGATAGAGACAATTAGAAATTTTAAAGCCTATAAGTAAGACCATGATGGAGGTGAAGCCCACCCTTAGCCAAGGACACAGACAAAGACTAAGACAAATATGAAGAAATCTAGAATGGGAAAATTTTCAACTTAACTCCATGTCTACAATGATTAAATATTAGAATTAATTGAGAGTAAAAATGTGTGGACCTAACATCCTATATGATATACTTCATTGAGACTAGTGACACATATTTCGATTCACCAAGAAGATCCTTCCTTTCCAAGCCATTCTAAAAAGGAGAGATTTTTTTCCTACCAATAAAAATCTCTTGATATCCTCTATGTAGTTTCCCTTAGGTTATTTGGGGAGAATCGGTCCATCAAAAAGAAGCCCAGTAGTAGCTACAATAAACTCCATAAACATAGTTAAGAAATCCCCAGAAATGGAAGCTTTGGCCTTGTCCCAATAATGAATAACCTTTTAGAGCTCGATCAAGATCCAAGTAACACATTCCCTCAATATAACTACCGAGACTATGTTTATCCAACATGGGCTAGGCATTGTTGTTTGTGTTGGTCTCTAGGAAACTCAATTATTTTATCTTGGTTGATAATATTCTGTCGGTTTAGATATGTGTTGGAAGATGGGTTTATATGGTGATATGCAGCTTATCATGGCATATGAAGATCTACATTGAGTTATCTGTATTGCAAGATATTTCTGGACTAACTAGTTAATGTGATTTACTATTTATCTACACATTACATTTGCTGCTAATTTTGGATGATGTTTTGTTGCATGAAGTTCATTGGAATCAACTTATAAAGATGTTTTGTGATTTATTTAGATCTACTTATCACCTAAGTGGAACACATTTACCATAGATGGTCATGGTGTCTATGTTTATTTGAATTGTGCTAATTTTATTTGTGGCCAACCTAATCCAGATTTTTAGTGAATAAGTTGATATATATAGATGTGGGGTTATTTGATTTGGAGTTTGGATTGATTGTGAATGATATAGAAGTATATGTGGTGAAGAAGAAGTGCAAACATAAGTTTTTATGTACTTTTACGATCATATCTTTTAGTATGATAGAGTTCTATGGCAATGTACATGTGTGTTGTTTTTTCCATGAAGTTAGTCACTTGACCTAGTGGTTCAAGGATAATTTCATGTTCAATAGATCTTATTTATTTCAATTCATCATATCAATGTGTCAATTTGAAGATATTGAATCATTAAAAATTATCATATTGTGCAGATTAGTATCTTAGGTTGAAGTAGTAAGATTCAATATACAACACCCTTTGTATTCTTCCCTAGGATCATGTGTCTTAGCCTCGAAATCGCCTACATGTCAAATTAGGAGTAGTGATCTACTTTGGCCTTAAGTCTAAAATATTTTATTCAATTATTCATATAGTGAGTGTGATTCTCACTATAGTTTTCCCTACATTGATTTTTCCACATAAAAAGATTAGTGCACATGGTGGTTTTTGTTCATTGTTTCATCTTTCATTGATGTTTAGTTAGTTAAAGATAATGGGAATAAGTTTTAGTTTGAAGAATTTTAATGATTTTCTTCAAATTGATTCACCCCACCTCTCAACCTTGCGATTTGTTTCACAAATCCAGCCTTATTCCTAAGCTTAATCCTAACACATTATTGATCCTAACCCTAATGCTACCTCTAAGCATAATTATAACTCTAATCCTAACCCTAACCTGTACCATACTTAGAACCCTAATCCTCTCTACCACTAACTCAAATTTTATCTCTAGTTATAAGACTAACCCTAACCCTAAGCCAAAACCTAATGTTGACCTTAACTCTAACCTATAATCTATCTCTAACCATAACCATAACCCTAATTGCAAAACTAATCCTATCAATAATTCAAACCCTAAGGCCAACTGTAATTTTATTTTTGACCCTAACTTATTTGTGAGCATAATCTTTACCACTATTTTGGATTAGGGCAAGGGTTAGAATTTTAATTAGGATTAGCATTAGGGTGAGGGTTCAATTAGGTTTAGGTTTTAATTAAAATTGTGGTTAGAGTTCAATAAGGCCAAGTATTTAATTATGGTTAGGATACAATAAGGTTATTGTTAGAGGTTAATTAGGATTTAGGTAAGGATAAGGATTCAATTAAAGTTGATCTTTAATAATATTATTTATATGTTCAATGTCTTATATGTTGTGACATGAATGTAATTAGAATAAATAAATATATACATATTCTTCTTAAGACACCGTGAGAAGCACAAATGAGTAGCCTAATTTCAAGCAATCACAATAGCCAAGGAGTGTAATAGTGCAATTCAAAGAAATTGAATATACTTTTATCCCCCAAAGTCAAAGAAAAAGAATTTACTATTACCTATCAAGAATGCATAGCTGTTATTTTTGTTTGATTTTTAGTTTTGCCGGTTTTGTTCTTAGTCGGAAACTTTACTTGTCAGGCACTTTTTTGTGTGATAGCTACCCGTTGAAAATGCCTTTTAAAATTTAAAGCAATCCTCATTTAAACTGCAAAGTATCATTGACTAGCTATCTATAGAGCTAGAATTATACTCTCTTAAAAGTTTGTAAATTTTTTTGGCAAAACCAAATTACAGTTATTACCTTAAGCTATTTGCTTTTGTTTTGTTTTTATGTTTTCTTTTGTGTTCTTGTCGATGAAGTGTGGCAATTTAATTCTACATTCTTATGGCTTCCCGTCCCGTGCTCTCGCAAACTCTCACTTGACTTTGTCCTCCTCCTCGCATAGACGCTATACTTCATTTCTAGTCGACTGTTCAAACCTTCACGTTCTATTTATAACTTGAACATACAAACATCAATGAAATGATTTCTGCTTAGTTTGTTTTGAGTTTTCCCAAATGAAAAACAGTGCAATGAGTTGTAGTACAGCAGTAGCGCGATGGGCAAATCTTCTATGATAGCATTCAAAGACTTACAGTTACATCATCACCACCATGCATCATTCCATGACAATTTGCAGATTACCACCGCCATAATATGCTTAGTTTACTTCAGATCTTCCAGTTTAAGATTAGATGAATAGTTTATTATTTTTCAGTCAACATTTTTCAAACTACAGTTTTATATCCCTTGAATAATGCATACTTAGTTGTTTAGAAGCTACAATGCATCGGAAAGTTATTTTATATGCATTCTCTGAATTATTTGGTCAAGATGCAATAAAACTAGAAAAGATAGACGTTTAGTGTAATGAATTGAAGCTTAGGCTCTTTGGTGTAGGTGGACGAGTTTCCCTACAAAGTTTGTTGGCCTCCCCATCGTCCATCTCTATGTGGCCAAGATCCCCCACTACTACAACTGGATTCCTTCTCCTTCACACCTAGCAGACTCCAGAGATTCTCAAGGTGTCATCCCAGATGGCCACATCCCTTGCTGTTATTTCCACCACCAGATTCCCTTACTTAAAACTCCTTATTTCTTACACCCATCACCTAAGTTTTAAGGTTAACATTTTATTTTATGTTTTTGACTTATACAAAATGGTCTAAATGAAGTAAGAATAAAAATGGACACTGCTGAAGTCCAACGATTATAAATGGGTTTCCTAATGATGAATTATTACAGAATAACTTTGATATAATTTGTTATTGAAGATTTGTAATCGCCGAATTGTTTTAAGCTTCGTATTTATTTGTCATGATGAATATTGTATCCCTGCATCCTTTCTGTTTACAGAGAAAAAATTTATACTAGAACTCAATAAAAATATGGAATTAGCAAAGAGGTGTATTATATCTTATTTTTTATTTAGATTTTCGTTTGCTAACAATTCATTCATATAAGTCGTGGAAAAAACTATTTAAAATTTTATATAAATAGACGAACATGAAAAGCATCGTTAATTATATCATTTACAAATTTTAACATATAAACGTGAAAAAAAGTATTCGGGATTAGAAAAGGGGATTACAAAAAGTAATATTGAAGGTGTTTTTTTTCTTTAATATATGTATTAAGGCATGTTGTTCTTTGTTGCCAGTTTCTATTCAGCCATCAGAAATTTAAATCTTAAAAAGGAGAGTTAAAAAAAAAAAAAAAGTAAGTCCCTTTTTAGTAGGATTTAGGTTTTGGATAGACATCTCCTTTTTTGTTAACCTTCTATGTTATATTTTTAGGATTTGGAGATGTCAATTTTCTTTATTTTGTTGTTTTTGGGTTGTGGAATCATATAGCTGATCCATGTGAATCTTTGTGTCTTTCTAACCTCCTTCCAAACTTGTTATGTTTGCTCATTATGTTTATATGATCATGTATGGTTATGTTTGATCATTATGTTATTCTGAACATGTATGATAATGTAATTCTTCTGAATATATTTCAAAGACAACAACTTTATTCAAAAATAAAAAAGCTACTGATTTTAAAATCAATGTGTACATTTCATTTATCGAGAAAATTCTAATAGTTATCTTTAATCCTCTTGATTTATAGTTGAGAATTTATTTTTTTCTAGAGAAATGTATTTTTTTATAAGTTTATGGGGTTATAATTAAATTTGAAGATGGTAAAGAATTAGACACATACAGATTGGTTCATCAAAGAAGATAGAGATAACCTTACTCACCATTATATATTTTTTCTTCCTTTTTTAATATTTTTGACTATATTCAAAATTTTGAAGGAGGTCCTTATTTCTTTAAGAATGTAAGTCTTTTAAAGAAACCTTATCATCTAGATTTTATAACAACTATTGAGCTCACTATCAAATTTTTAGTTTAGATCTATTTATTTACTTTGACACTAATTTATGGAAAGATGAATGCCAAAAACATTTATATAAATCATTGTAATGTAATGCCGATGTATGACACCTACCTTCCACCTACATGAACAATTATCAACCCTCTCCACATGGCAAGATTTCTCTCCACATATGGATAGAGTCAGTTGTATAGTTTGTTCTCCCTCCAATTGTTCGACCAAATTATCCACATGGAACCTTTACCCATATGAAAAGATTTACCTCCATCATACAGGAATCTCCACCCCTCACCCATACAATAAAATATTCCCATGCGGAAAAGTATGCCCACTTCCACAACACACCTGTATGACAATGTATAATAATTCTTTAAATGAATCCTATACGACTAAACAACCAAGTCAATCTCCACACCATACAATAGCTACTCCTTACTCATACAGAGAATTCAACTTACCGTTCTACCAACCAAATAGGGTTCACACATAGACTCAATTGATATCGCAGATGCCAAATATATTATCGCTAATGAATAAAGTTTTAACATGGAGAACACACCATCAACTAGAAGGAATAGCTAATGTTGTTTGTATGACATTATTCAAATTTTTGACCATTTAACCAATTAATTTAATTAAATTATTTAATAATGTCGAGGAGATTAAAAACCTCTCGGCCTAATGATTCCTTTCCTGAAGCAATTGCAAACTTGGATTCCCCAAAATCTACTCACTCCCATGTGACATCTTCAAACAGTAAATCATTTGAGCATACTAGGCACTCCTTAATGGTGTGTGACCTCAACTTTTTTACCTGACATTAACGATCCCTATAGCCTCCAAAGTAAGTCTACCCTCTTTTTCAATAGGAAGAATCTCCCCAAAGACTATGACACAGTGTCCAACTACCTTCTTGAGGTATAAAACATGAAACATGTTGTAAATCTAACTCCTTTTCAGTAGTTTCAACTTGTAGGAAACCTCTCTGACTCTCTATACCACTCTATATGGTCTACAAAAGTGAGGGTTGAGGTTATCAGCATCACAACTCTTAAAGAAAGATTGTATGTATGGTTGTAATTAGAGGTAGACTAGATATCCCTCCTCAAAAATCTACACAATCCTATGTCGATCAACATACATATTTTGTTTATTTTGGACCTATTGTAAGTTATCCTTGAGAGGATGAAGGATATCCAAACTCAATTGCAACCAATCCTTGACCATCACTGCAAAAGACAATCTTCCAGTGCCAAATCAATGAATGATGCAGCCTCGTATATATAATTAAGTCCTTGAAGAGTGGCATACCTATAGACATATGATGGGTAATGTTGTAGTAGTGCTCTCACAACTGAAATCAATAGATCTGTATAATATAAAATGAGGATCACGTAAAAGGGGTATGCTCCCCAATTTCTATACATTAGAATGAAAAACTACCTCAAGACAAGTATGATCAACACCACTTCAGAGGTGCCAATGCAAAGGATTTTGATTCCTTTTGTTTTTAATGATTGAGAAAAAAATGAATTATATTGATATGCAAAAGGATAAATAAGCACATGTATCTGATCTAAAAATGGTGTAAAAGAGGATGGAGGTGGATTTAAATGCACTTGGAAATGGAATAGAAAGAGAGAACTTTCAAACCCAACATTTCCAACTATCAGAATGTTGGAATGATCTATAATTGTAGATCTTAGACCTAGAGGTTGTGAAGAGACTTCCTACCAAATTTTAGTCAAAAATGGTATGCGCGGGGAGAAACTCGGTCTATACTTGGGGGTAATTCAAAACTCAATATACTCCTTACACTATCAGATCAAAATTTCATAGAATCTGCACTATTCCTATACACTAAAAAATTGGAAGAAAGGTTGGGAAAATGGGTTTACCTTGGTCAAACCCCTATTTAGGAATCAACCTTCAAATTGAATTGAAATTACATAATAAAAGATGGAATAGAAACCAAATCTAAATTGTAAATCACCTTATCCCTTGATGATGCAATGCTCTTTGGATGCGATCATAAACATTGATGCAATAGCTTAATCTAAAAGGAAAACATAAAATATAGGCCTTGAATGATGCATGTTGTATTTTTCCAAGAATGCTTGATAAAGAAGAAGGATTGAAGACTTTGATGCTCGGTTAGAGAAGGGATCTTGAACTCCAATTTTCTTGATTGTACATGAATACTTGAAAAGTTGATAGTGAATATTTTCACTTGATAATGAATACCAAAAAGAGGAGAGATACAGGGTTTATATACTCCATTTTTTATTTTGGAGGTTAGAACTCAGGCAGGTTAGCCCTAGAGATCTAGATCTCCTGCCCATAACTCATCATAGGGCCTTGGGCCAAACTTGGGGCAATATTCATTTTGGTGATCTATCCTAGGTAAAAATCAAGTTTGGCAATTTGTACCCTATAAAATGAGACAAATTTTGGACTAGGGGTCCCAACAGTCAACAAATATAGGATTTCTAGGTATAATTCATTTCAGGTTTGGAAGACAAAGAAAATACCATAAATGGTATGATAGATCCTAGGAGATGAAATGAATTATTTGATTGGAGGTAAAATAGAGGAGAGCCCTTTTAAATAAGGGCCACCCTTGAGTTTTGAAGAGATTTAATCAATAGAGAACTTATAATGTTAATTTGAAGCTCCTAAAAGTGTTAGGAGAGCGTGAAATCAACGTGGGAACCATAAATACTAAAATAAGGCTAAAATGAGCACCTAGTTAAGGATTCTTACTTTTCAAGATGATACATTTAGTCCACACTTTAGCAGGAGTATGAGTCTACCTCATGCTTATGGTGAAGTAGTAGAGAGAGAGAGAGAGAGAGAGAGAGAGACAACAAGATCAAGATAAGATATCGCTAAGTTTAAGGACACAAGCCTCAAAGATCTTAACCTGTATATCCATATTCAAGGGTACATAAAATTGAAACAAAATCCTAGAGATTAATATGATTCCAAGTCAACTAGTTGAAGATACCTAGCTAAACAAAAAATTTCAACCTCTAGTATCACCCTTCGAAAGCCATTGGAAAAGCACAAGTGGTCTCCTGAAAAGAGTAAGAGAACATATCAAAGATACTTCATAAGTATCCATGATCCAATCAACTAGCAAAGTGTCTTATTCTATGGAATCATGGAGGATAGAATGAGACAATCATGGATGACATGGGCTTATCATTTATGTTACACTAGGTCATCCATGGGAGAGAGGGAGAGAGAGAGAGAGAGAGGAGGGGGGGGGGGTAAATTGTCTAGAAAATTTTGTTATGCTAGTTCCACCCATCAAAGAGAGTGTAAATAGGGAGTTGATAGTCTACTACATGATATTCAACTCATAAAAATTTATGTAAACAAGAGTTAAATGGTCTAGAAAGTTGTGTTATGTTATTCAACCAATCCTAAAAATATATGTAAAGGAGAGGTCAAATAGGATAGCAAGTTATTTTATGCTAGTTCAACTAATCCCAAAGATAGTCCAAGGAAAGAATTGTATCCAAGGAAATCCTCCAAAAATGTGTAAAGCAGAGTTATATGGCCCTAGCAAGTTGTATTATGCTAGTGTACTCTACTTGAAATGCTTAAACTAAATAAAGTAGTTAATGAATAAAATTTTACAAAACATTAGTGGTTTAAACATAACAACTAGAAATAAAAGAAACCATGACCAAAAATCATAAAGTAAATAGAAAATATAAACTCATGATCATATATATCAAAGCTAAAAATGGCTAAGCATTGCACCAAACAAAACCAAAACATCTTATAAACTAGGGATCTCTTGTAAAATAATAAAAAAAAAATAAAGTATCATCACAATTAAAGCCTCTAAGTATCCTCCATGGCTTATAGATATGTCAATATATCCATTGAAATGAATATAATCACTATAAATATTAGAGGGTCACACCTTGAATGTTAGGCTCATACAAGTGATCAAGCAACTATAATGCACTCCTTCCTCACTAAAGTGAAAACCACCTAACCCACTATATGGTACATTACACGTTGTCATAACCCTGATTTCTAATATTTTCTCTTTTAAAATATTCATTATTTTAAACATATTATTGAGAATTTTATAAGAGTTATTAATTTTTTAAGCCATGCAATATGTTAGTGTCATATAATTGAGAGGGGGTTGATTCAGTTAAGTCCAGTTATTCTACCATCCCAAATTACTCCCAGATGTATATAACAAAACTTTCAAATCAATTAATCAACTCAATAAGATATCAACTGTGCCTTTCTATTCATATATCGATTACTAGTAAATTAAATATTATGTTTACCGACAAATCCAGTTATAGTAATGTGTAAAGTAAAATAACAATTCAACACATCCATACACATATAACACATAGATTTTTAACATAGAAACCCTATTAGTGGAAAAACCATGTGGGACCGGTAACCTAAAATAATTTACTCTTCTAAAGTGAGCTCAGTTAGGAGCCAACCCTGTTAAGGTTACAAAACACAATGTGATGTGTGACTTGGTTAGAGGATTTATTACTAACAGTTCTCACTTGACCAAGCATTCACTATGGGGTCAACAAGAAAACAATCAACATTCATTGAATGTCATATTGAAATATAAAGACTATTAAGTCCCACTCGGTTAAGAGATTTATCTGTAGCAATGCTTAAACTGATATAGTAATGATCTGATTCAAATACAACTTAATTTGCAGATTTTTAGATCTATGCTAAGCTCAAAAATACCTCTAATCAATAATCAATTCAATATCTTTGTTTCCTCCAACTTTGTTCTACTCGGTAATTTCTTTCTCTATCTCTCGGTGTTGTCTACAGATTTGCTCGATTCTATATTCAACTAGATTGATCAACGTTGTATGAAATCAATCTCTTCATGCAAATTCTCCTATAGTAGACTCAATAATTAATCTCATGTCTCTTTATATAGACATCATAAACTATTTTATTTTCATCGATATATTTTTCCTCTTAATCTTCACCGTTGATTTTGCCACTTTAATCTTCCTCGGCAGTTGTGTCAATAACATGTTTCATTCTCCTTCATTCGATCATCTTTGAATTTTTTCAGTCATTTGATCATCATAACAAACATTATCATTTACCTCAGAATCATAAACAATTGTCTAGCTCATCTTCTTTAGTTAGTAGTCATAAGTTCTATTTATTTCTTTCACTCGGTCAATAGCAAAATGCATCAGTGATAACTAGCTTGGTTAATACTATACTCGATATACAATACACTTTCTCAATGTATACAAAATTCTTCATTTACCGACCACATAAACTTGTTCATTCTTGATCTTCAATACAAAATAGATTCTTGTAATACAATCAAATAACTAACATAATTTCATAGACTCATCAATAGGTTACCCAATGAATATTATATCCATATCATTCTCATCCATCTCATCTTCATGTAGATATCTCATTCCTTTACCATTTTTATTTCTTAAGATGTTTGTAACCATCATGATAAGTACATTCAAAGCCAGTTGACATAAGTGGAAATACATTAACTGATTTAATGTCTTAGATACACTATAGTAGCTCAGTGATCATCAATCATTATCTTTCAAATATCCATTCCATTATCAAACTTTCCTCCAAGATATTCAATCAATTGTAGTTTATCAATTTCTCCATTTGGCATTGATGAAAACACAATATAAAATATGTCATAGAATACCAAACATTTGTTCCACAACTTTGTATTAAAATTTTGTAACTCGGTAAGCTCTCCCTATCTTGTATATTTTAATATTTTTAATCCTTGCACAACATCAATACTCTCCTAGCAGTCTCTCCCTGTAGATTTGATCTTTTCTCCCTATGTGTATTTCTCTCTTCAGATAAATATTTCAATGATTCTTCTCTCCCTTTGATAGCAATGCCAAAAAAATAAATAGCTCTTCAGTAGCCAAAATATTATCTCTGATGTTTGGTTCAAATCAAGTACATTTTATGTACCGATATGCAATTTCAGTTTGTCCTTCATCTTTCATCTTTTACAACCTCAAGAAACCTAAAGTGTGAACATCATGCATCAATATCATTTCATATTCTTCAAAATTATAGGTTGATGCAACCTCCTAATCACCTTAGTGATCGATAGACAAGGGATGGACCCCTAGTCTAGTCCTTGAGTACACAAATGTATCCTTAGGTAAGGGTTTAGTAAATATATCAGCAAGTTGCTCTTGTGATTTCACATACTCCAGTTTCTCTTTCTTTTCTTGTACTTGTTCTCTCAAGTAGTGATACTGTATAGATATATGCTTTGTCTTCGCATGCATCACCAGATTCTTAGAAATGTTAATTGCACTAGTGTTATCACAATATATTATCACTAGGTCAGTGATCTCTTCATTCATACCTTCCAAAAAAAATTTATCTATGCAATGTTTGAAAAATTAGTAGCAACAAAAATAACAACATATTCTTCTTCTATAGTGGATTGAGAAATACATCCTTATTTCTTACTTATCCAAGTAACTAATCTTTCTCCCAGAAGGAATGCTCCACCAATAGCTCTCTTTCTATCATCAATGTTTCCAGCCCAATCTGCATCTGTGTAAACTTTCAGTTCAAATTTGCCTTCTTTCTTATACCAAAAGCCATGGTTTTCAGTGTTCTTCAGGTATCTCAAAATTCTTTTTATAGCAATCATATGTGATTCTTTAGGATTAGCAAAAAATCTTACTACAATTCCAATTGCATGTGTAATATCTGGTCTACTATTCACAACATACATCAACTTACCAATCATTGATCTGTATAATGTTTGATTTACCTTGGTTGACTAGTCATCCTTTGTCAATTTTCATCCAATGACCATAGATGTACCAACTAGTTTTGAATCTTCCATACCAAATGTCTTCAATACTTCTTTTATGTCCTTTGATTGAGTAATGTATATGCCTTCATTTTGTTGTAAAATTTGCAAGCCAAGGAAAAATTTAATTTCTCCAAACATTGACATTTCAAAATCTTTTCTAATTTCATCAGAAAATGATTTTCATAGATTATCATATCCTCCAAATATGATATCATTGACAAAAATTTCAGCAATAATGATCTTATCATCAATTTCATCTTTCAAATCCAAATTTTTGTTGTTTCTTGTTCTAACAAATTCAAAACTGATAAGGTAGGAATGTAGTCTTTCATACCATGCTCTTAGTGCTTGTTTCAGTCCATATAGCTCTTTTTACAACTTACATATCATGTTCTTATGATTAGGTTCAATAAAACCTTCAGGTTGTTCAATATATACCTCTTCTTCAAGTATTCCATTCAGAAATCCAAATTTAATATCTATCTGATAAACTTTGAATCCTTCAAGTAAGAATCATTAGCAAGCAATATTCTAACTCCTTCAAGTCTAGCAATGGGTGCAAAAGTCTCACCATGGTCAATACCTTCTTATTGTGCATACCTTTTGTATACAAGTCATGCCTTATTCCTAGTGACATCTCCATTTTTATTCAACTTTTTTCTAAATGTCCATTTAGTTCCAATTATATTCTTGTCTTTCAATCTTGGTACCAATGTCCATGTTTTTTTCCATATCTTCTCAATTTATGCATTCATAGTCTTAACCCATTCACTATTTTCAAGTGCATCTCTAGCAGTTTTAGGTTCAAATTTAAAAACTAAGCATGTGTTGTTTCTCAACTTACTTCATGTCATCATGCCATCTTTCTTATCTCCAATAATCTAATTCTATGGATGATGTTTCCTTATGTATCTTGCAATTACCGGTTCATTTCTTTGTTCTTCATTATGTTATCCACTCGGTATATTATCATGATCTTCATTGGTAATTATTTGTTGATTCTAGGTCTGTATAGAATGATGCTTGATATCATTACTCTGATGCTCAGTTTTTCCAGGCTGATGCTCAGGTAGAGTGTCTGTTTGCTCAATCTAAGAAAGTCTATCATAGTCTTCTTGTTCCTTTTTTATTTCTTCATCATTTTTCTCAGAAAATTCATCAACTCTCACATTTTCACTTTCAATCATCTTGTTATTAGCAATATTCAAACATTTTTAAGTCTTTCTCTTATTAGAATATCCTAAGATATTCCTTCATCACCTTTTGAAGAAAATTTTCCATTTCTATCATCTTTCAGAATGTAACATATGCTTACAAATATTCTAAAGTAACTTACATTAGGTGTGTAACCATACCATAATTCATAAGGTGTCTTGTTTGAATCTTTCTTCAGTTGAACTCGGTTTAATGTGTATACAGCAATACTAAGAGCTTCTCTCCAGTATATCTATGCAACATCATTTTTAATCATTAGTGTTCTAGCACAATCCATAGTAGATCTATTTCTCCTTTCAACAATCCCATTTTGTTGGGGTGTCTTCAGTGTAGAAACCTGTCTCTTAATTCCATGCTAATTACAAAAATTAGTGAACTCATCAGAAATAAATTCACCGCCTCTATCTAATCTCAAGCATTTTAGTTCTTTACCACTTTCTTTTTCCACTTTAGCTTTAAACCATTTAAACATTTTAAAAACTTTAGATTTTTCTTTCAAGACCATGACAATCATCATTCTAGAAAAGTTGTCAACAAATAAGATAAAATATTTGTCTCCATAATAACTCTGAGTTCTCATAGGACCACACAAGTCGGTATGAAATAACTCCAATATAGCATTAGATGAATAGCTTTTTCTCTTAAAACTAGATTTTGACATTTTTCCCATTTGACATTGTTTGTACATGACATGGTCAGGGTTAGATATGCTCAGTAAGCCTCTAACTCTCCTTTTCTTACTAATCTTAACCATGTTGTCTAAATTCACATGACATAACCTTTTGTGCCATAACCATACATCTTCAATTTTAGCCAACAAATAAGAAATTTCAGCATTTTCAAGATTAAATAGATTACCTTTAGATTGTTCACCAGTACTGACCAACTTCCAAGTCTCATCATATATTTTCACCTTTCTATTCTCAAATACAACTCAGTGACCTATGTTATTCTGACACGGTCAAGGATGGTGGATCTAATTAAGGACGGTCAAATCTTCCAGGCAATAATCAACCCAATGGAATAACAGAACAAGATATGCTTCTAAGAAGATTTTCATTAACATGCCAGGTTGTAAGGCCTTCTAGATTATGGCCAATTACAATCAAGAAACAGTTCTACAAGATCACTAAGATCTAATCCAACTCTAACTATTCCAGCTCTAAAAAAAATCAGCAACTAATGGAAACACTAAGGAAGATCTGAACTTGAGCTCGCCAGCCTCTAAGCAATCTCCTTGTCTCTAAGAAAACAAACCACTAATTCTACTATTACAAACTATCAGAAATCAATCTGATCTTCAAGATCTTGTTGGATCCAAGTATCACTTCCCAGAATTCATTTCTAAATAACTACCCAAACACTCCTTAAATACTAATCTTCAACCACAAGTCAGCTTCTACTACAAAGAAATATTAAATGCAATACAAGTCATCTCTCAAATAGCCTTACAAACATTTAATTCTCCATGTTAGCTTCTAGATCTACATAGGAGAATATAATAATAGCTACCAACAATAAATGCACCAAGTTAGCCAACAAAATCACCAAGAACCATAGTCGGTAAACCAGAACTACCGAGGGCCAGAGAAACAACCAATTGAAACAACCAAGCAAGCCAAGCACCACTGAGAAAACATGTCGATTGAGCACCACAAGCATCTCTGAGAATGAGTTCCACCAAGCACAAGAGGTTTCACCGAGTTCCTTCAGCGAGTGAGCTTCCTTCAATAACTGAGACCGTTGGTTAAAGCTACAACCAAGTAACACTGAACCAAAATAATACACCTCCATGTAGATTCACCAAGTACCCTAGAATGTGCCTGCATCATATTCAGTTGTGCTACACTCAATAGATTATAATTAAGTCCCTTCACCCAATATGCACATTCTCACATATGATCTTATTTTTCAGCAATATAGACCCTTTTCCCTTGACTAGATAAGGTGTATCATTTCCCATTTTAATAGATCCACCTTTATAATGTTCAAGGTATTCAAATTTCTCTTCATCACCAGTCATATGATGTGTATAGCCACTATCAATTATCCAAGTATTGTTCTTTCTAACTTTAGAAATCAATGTTGTTTCAACATACCTTTCTTCTTCTTCTAAATCTTCTTTTAAAGCTACGAATACCACCTTGATATCTTGATTAGTGTCAGTTTTGGTGTCATCATCGTCATCTTCAACAAGGTAACATTCCTTCTTTCCTTTGTCTTTGTAATCTTAGTAACTTATTCTATGTCATACTATCAATTGTCTCTATGTTCTTATTTATCTCTTTTGTCAAACTTCCTTTCATTAGATCTCTCATTACTTTTCTCATGTTCTTTCCTATTAGGGCATCTAGCTGCAATATGGCTAATCTCTTTACAATTAAAGCATACCAAAGGTAATTTTCCTTTATATCTTCCTTTACTTTTCTGCAGTCTTCTAGTCATTAATACTTCAAGCTCATCAAGTCCTTCCTCATCACTTTCACTATCACTCTCATTTCTTATCATGTTTTTGCTGCTTGACTTACTAATTTTTAGAGATGACATAAATGCATACTCAATAGTAGGAACATCACTATTATCAAAGTTATTCAACTCAAATGTATTCAATTTACCATTTAGACTATCAAGTGTAATATGGTTACCAGGAGTTGATCTCATCTCATGAATTGCAGAGACTCTAATACCATAAGAAGGTAAAAAGGTTTTGAGAATTTTACTTACAACAATGTCTTCTTCAATAATACCTCCTGCTCCTCGGATAGAATTCACAATCTCCTTGACTCATTTTTTGTACTGTGATATGTTCTCTCCTTCTTTCATTTTCATGTCATCAAACTTTTCTCTAAGACTTCCAGCTTTATCCCTTAGTAAATTCATATCTCCTTCATGAGCTAGTGTAATCTTGTCCCACATTTGTTTAGAAGAAGTACATGTCTTAACATCTTCAAATTCAACATATGATAAGGAAGAAGAAAGATCTATCATTTTAGTATTGTGTTCATGTCTTTCTCTCATCTGATCAACAATCAAAATTCCAGTGGCTAAGATGAACTCATTATCCAAGTAGTATATTTCAGACTCTCCAATTCCTTATAGGTACAATCTCATTGTTCTTTTCCATGTCGAGAAGTTTTCTTTGTTCATCTTTGGCACCTCTCTCTTATACATCTTGTGATCTTTAGCTAAGTCCTTCAAATTTTTCCTCCAAGCACTCTATGATCTGATACCAATTGTTAGATAACTGAGAGGGGGATGAATCAGTTAAGTCCAATTATCCTATAGTCCCAAATTACTCCTAGATGTATGTAACAAAACTTTCAAATCAATTAATCAACTCAGCAAGATATCAACTCTTACTTTCTCTTCATATATCGATTACCAGTAAATTAAATATTGTGTTTACCAATCAATCCAGTTATAGTAATGTGTAAATTAAAATAACAATTCAATGCATCTATATAGATATAACACATAGATTTTTAATGCGGAAACCCTGTTAGGGAAAAACCACCTATGACCAGTAACCCAAAATAATTCACTCTTCTAAAGTGAGCTCGATTAAGAGCCAACCCTGTTAAAGGTTACAAAACACATTGTGAGGTGTGGCCTAGTTAGAGGATTATTCACTAAAAATTCTCCCTTGACCAAACATTCACTATGGCGTAAACAAGAAAACAATTAACATTCATTGAATGTCATATTGAAATATAAAGACTGTTAAGTCCCACTTGGTTAAGAGATTTATCTATAGAAATGGTTAAACTGATATAATAATGATCTGATTGAAATACAACTTGATTTGCAGATTTTCATATCTATGCTAAGCTCAAAAATACCTCTAATTGTTAATCAATTCAATATCTTTGTTTCCTCCAACTCTGTTCTGCTTGGTAATTGCTTTCTCTATCACTCAGTATTGTCTGTAGATTTTCTCATTTCTGTCTTCAACTAGTTTGATCAGCGTTGCATGAAATCAATCTCTTCACACAAATTCTCTTGCAGTAGACTCAATAATGAATCTCATGTCTCTTTATATAAACATCATAAACCATTTTATTTCTATCCATATATTTTTCCTCTTAATCTTCATCATTGATTTTATCACTTTAACATTCCTCGGTAGTTGTGTCAATAACACATTTCATTCTCCTTCATCTAATCATCTTTTAATTTTGTCAGTTGTTGGATCATCATAACAAACATTATCATTTACCTCAAAATCATAAACAATTGCCCATCTCATCATCTTTAGTCAGCAGTCATAAGCTCCATTTATTTCTTTCACTCAGTCAATACCAAAATGCATCGGTGATAACTAGCTCAATTAATACTATACTCGGTATATAATACACTTTCTCGGTGTATACAAAATTATTTATTTACTGACCACATAAACTTGTTCATTCTTGATCTTCAATACATAATAGATTCTTTTAATACAATCCAATTACTAACATAATGCCCTAGACTCATCAATAGGTCACCCAATGAATACTATATACATATATTTCTCATCCATCTCATCTTCATTTAGATATCTCATTCCTTTACCATTCTTATTTCTTAAGATGTTTGTAACCATCATGATAAGTATAGTAAAATCTAGTTGACATCAATGACAATACATTAACTGATTTAATATCTTACATACACTTTAGTAGCTCGGTAATCATCAATCACTTTCTTTCAAATATCCATTCCATTGTCAAAATTTCCTTCAATAGATTCAATTAGTTGTAGTTTATCAGCTAGGACATATCAACAATTTCAATCATTCTCTCTCACCTTGTGTTGTAAATTTTGAATTTTGTTTTGATTAGGTTTCATGTGTCATATTTAATTTTGTTTTGTAAATCTTACATGTCTCACTGATATTAGTCCACATTCACAGGTCAAATGAGTCAAGCACCGGTTTCCATTTTGTGTTATTCTTGTAGTCACAACTTGAGGTGAGTCTTGGTATCTAGCATTTGTGAACTTACAAGTAGTTAAGATTGTTGTTAATCACAACATCTTTGGTATTATTTGATTTAACTGCTAGAAGGTTGCAAGGTTTCTAGCGGTCAAAAAAACTTTATGGTTGTGAACTCACTGCAGTTATAGGACTAGGCAACTAGCGATTGTGAGGTTGTGAGTGAACAGTAAAGGTTAATCAAGTCACACTATCACAACAATTATCTGTAAAGAAAGTGTTCAGGTTATGAGCGTGTGAGGACATGACATCTAGTGGTATTAGGCTAACATGATGATTATACTCTAATGTTAAGACAACCTCACAAGGTTTGTTGTCATTCAGTAATTATGGATGCAAGCGTGTGATAGGTGGCCACCTAGTGCAAAAAAGATGTAGTGAAGATAAAGTGTATCACACGGTCACAGAAATTAGTGAAAATCTTATTTGAGGGCTGGGAACTTACAAGTAAGACCATGATGAGTAAAGTTGATACTGATCGCATCCTCCTGATAAGTAAAGGGATAAACATAAAATAGTTGTGATGCTGCGAGTGGAGCCACAAAGGTTGTGTATGCAATGAAAGTAGGGACCTATTTGTTGCAAATGAAAAACACCAAACAAAATCACATTAGATGTTAGTCATTTCAAATGCAACAAAATAAGTAATCAAGTCACTACAACCTCCGATGAGCTAAAATAAGGGAACCCATAGCCTTGTTTGATTTTCTCTTTGAGATTATGTGGGTATGCTCTCCCAACACAAATAAAATTCAATATAATGCAAAACTATGGGATGAAAACTAGATGTCATTGAAGGGATTTGAGAACAAGTATGAAGAACTTGTTCCAAGCTTCACAAGTGATAAAGATTTAATGATGCAAGATTGATTCAAGATAATGATAATGCAACAAGATTAAGATCTAATATGAATGCAACTAGATTAAGTAACCATGCTAAAGATGCAACAAGATCTAGATTAGAAACAAGATTAGAATGCAATGAAGAAAAGAACCAGAATTTTAAGAAAGCTAGAAGATGCATAAGAATTGAGAAGCATTGAGAATAATCCAGCCTTGAAGAAGATTAGAAGAATTTTTATTTTATTTTATTTTTAAAATGAGGAGTGATGCCTCCTTTTATAGAAAATGAAAAGAATTGGATGGTGGAGATTAAGAGGCAAAAGAATGAGTGGCTAGGATTAAAGGTTAGGTAGGGTTTGGAAAAGATGAAGAGGCAAAATGAAATGAGTGGCTAGGATTAAGAGGCAAAATGATGTTAGGTAGGGTTTGAAAAAGGTGAAGTGGCAAAAGATGCAAAGTCAAACTTAACTTTTAGAAGGAAAGAGAAATTTAAAAATGATTGGTAGAGGAAAAAAGATGGAGAGGTGGCTACCTTGGAAAAGGTGATTGTGCACATGTTTAGAGGTAATCCACCTTTTAATTAAGATTAGAGGAATATTAGAAAAAGGAAAGATTAGGAAAAAAGGAAAAGCGATTAAATTAAAAGAAATTTAATTTAATCAAGGTTTAGAAGAATTGTAGGAAAATGGAGGATTAAAATAAATATAATTTATTTTATAAAGGGAAATGGAGGGATAATATATTAAATTAAATTTAATATATTATAGTATTTAAATAAAATTTAAACACAAAGGGAATATAAATTTATTTAATTTAATTTAATTTAATTAAATAAATAGAATAATATAATGATTATATTCAATTAATAAAATTAACCATCATGTTAAGGGAAAATATTAATAAAAATTAACATTAGTGTGAATGGACAATTTTTGGTGTCTATAGGTTGGTAAGGGATATTGTCGTGTGATTATAATGGTTAGTGAAATGAAGTGTTGCAGGCTATGATCTTGCAAAGTAATGACATCTAGAAGATACAAAAATGAAAGAATAAAGTGGGTCATTTGTGATGAACTACAACTGATTGAGAACCTGATTGATGAACTACAAGTGATTAGAGATCACCAAGCACTGAATTGTTATGTAAGATAATTGAATAAGTCATTATGTTGTCATTGATGTCAACTAGTTTTGACAACACTTATCATGGTAGATGCAAATATCTACACATCTGTAAAAAAGGAGAGAAAAGATGAAGAACCGAGATATCTACATTGAGGAAGATGGATATAACAGATGAGGATAAGGAATACTCTTGGTAACTTATTGATGAGTCTATGACTTCATATTGTTGACTTGATTATGTTGCATTAATCTATTATGAAGATAGGAACAAAATGTTACAAAGTAGTGTGGTCATTTAATGAAGCATTCCAGTATACACTGAGCCAGTGTAGTGTATACCAAGCAACAATATCAATTGAGCTTGTGTTCACCGACAAATTTCTTTGTTAACCGAGTATGGATAAAAGAACTAAATGATTAGTTTAGCCAACAGAAATTAATGAGCTGCAAAGTGTATGATTACAAGGTGAAAAGATAAAGTCTATTACAAGATCAATGGCTAACAAAATTTGAAGAAGATCTAAAGGATGGAATTGAAATGATTCATTGACACAACTATCGAGGAAGGTTTAAGCAGAAAAATCAACGAAGGAGATTAAGCGGAAAAATTTGATGGATGAAAATAAAATGGTTTACTTGTCTATTTAAGAGACTAGGGTTTCATAGTGAAACATATTCCGGAAGAAGGAAATTGCAGAGATATCATGTGAATAGAGGTTCATGCATGCTTGATCATACTAGTTAAAGGAGAACCGAACTGCAAAACAATATCAAGCATCAAAGAGCTTTATGGAGGGACAATAATTTATTGAATGTTGATAAAATGAATAGAAATATTGATCAGAGGATTTGTATGGACTTAAAATAGATCTGAACATTTGTAATTCAAGTTGTATTGTAATCAGATCACCTACTGTTTCAGTTTAACCATTGTAAACAGATAAAATCTCTTAACTGAGTGGACTTGAAAGTCTTATATGTCATTCATAGAATGTACATTGTTATCTTGTCAACCCCATAGTGAATGTTGGTTGGACGATAACTATTAGTGTTAAATCCTCTAACAAGGTCACACCTTACAGTGTGTTTTGTAACCTTTAACAGGGTTGGCTCTTCACCAAGCTCACTACAGAAGAGTGAAAATATTTTGGGTTACCGGTACCAAGTGGTTTTTCCCTTTGCAAGGTTTCCACATTAAATCTTTTGTGTTATGTGTTTATGTGGTGATTTTTTGGGTATCATCCTTTACATGTTGAATATTTGATTTGGTCAGTAATCACTATGAGCAATTAACTTGTAATCGATAATTACATAGACAGTTTAGTATTTCATGTTTACTGAGCTGCAGAATTAAGCTGAATTTGTTTTAAGTGATACATTTTGTAATTGGGATTGTGGATAACGGATTCACCCCCCTCTCAGTTATTCTATAAATAAAAAAAATTAATTCAGATGGTCGGCATGGGTAGAATAAAAGAAAAAACTTTGTAGAAAAGACAAAAATGTCAGGGCCTGATATGATATGTGTAAAGTTTCAAATAGCTTTATCAAAGATATAGAGCTCATAAAATCTTTGTATTGGCTGGAAAGTGTAAATTTTTTTGCAGAGTTACTTCCATATGCAAAGTTATTGTATTCTGGTGATCAAAGACTATCATCGTTTGTTATCCCAAGAATTTTTGGTAAGATTTGAAGGTTATAAAAAGGTTTTCTTTAAACAGAGTTGGTTATCCAGATGTTAGAAAAAATGACTATTGTAGAAAACATGGATGATTTCTAGAACATTGCCAAATTTGTTAGGGTGTAGTTACAAGAGGAATATTGGGATAATGTGTGAGAGAAGACTATGATGGTAGTCATAAGGACATTAAAATGATTGAACAATGTGGAAGACTCATGTTGAATAAAGTCGCATGTCATAATCCACAAGGCTAACGACCTGATGTACCCTAGAGGTTACATGGCAGAGAAGAAACGTGACAAGGAGGTGGAATGTTGTGTCTCAGATTATTTTTCTTTCCAGCAGGGGGTGGCTTTAAGAAGTTCAGTCCCAATTTTGGGTAAAAAGTGGAAGTGTTTTCCCTGCTTTTCAAATTTGTTGTCAGTTGATGTCAAAATTTGAGGCACTTAGAGATTGAATCTCAGAAAAAATATGTAATACAAAATGTAGTGCTTGGATTTTACCTTTGAAATGCGTAATTTATCTCATACCCACATTGGTAGAAATTTCTTTTTAGTAGGAATGTTTCAAAAATATTTTTTCAAAATGTTTGTTTTAGGACCATACCAAACACGTGTACGGCCACCATATTTTGACCTAAATAAATGAATTTTTTTTAATCCTTATGGGCAAAGATACCTAAGACACCAAAGATTGATGATCATATTTTTTGTTTTTTTTATTAAATATTTTTTAATTAATTTTTTAATTGACTATAAAGTACATTTTCAAAACCTCTGGTGTCCAACCACCATGAAATGATGAAAATTTTACATTTTTTCAAAATTATTTTTTTATCCTCAAGAGAGTTGTATGTAGATTGATTTCATATAATTTATTTTCCAAAAAACCTAAAAGAAAAAAAATTATTAAAGTTTTAGTGAGCCTTACTATTTTACTTTTAGGTACCACTTTTGATTAATAAATAATATAAAAATAGTAAAAAATATTCATATCATTATAAAATTTACACTTTCTAAAATTAGGATAGTGATAACTCTAATGGATTTTCATTTCTTGGAAAAATATGATCAAGAAGGCCCTCAAAATATTACGGCAAGGAAGAAATCTGGCATTCTAGTGCCTTAGCCATTATTTTGGAGGTCCAAGCATAGGTTTGGTCCCACCAAGCCTATCCCGAATTGAAAACCAAGGTGGTCTATCTATCTCCCGCTCCATGTTTTATGAAATAGGTGCCATTATTTTAAAATTCAAAAAAATGGACACCCATTTCTTAAATACAATAAATTGGTGTGTAAAAATCTATTTCTAGTCATAATTTCATTAAAAAAAAATATGAAAACGGGTGCTCATTATTCAAAAAATGGGTACCCATTTTTTGAATTTTGGATCGGGCATCTGAACCTAATGTGAGTGCCCTTTTTTTCAAATTGGGTGCCCTTTTGTAGCAACATTTTCCAATTCCACAAGACTTCCTTTGAATTAGGACATAGCTTCTTGCACTTACCTTGGGAATGGGTATCAAAGCCGTCTTTTACTACAATGACAACACCAATCTCAGGATGATTCTCTTCCAAGGGAAGAGTTAAATTATGAGAACAAGTATTTAGTAAGCTTGAACACTGAGTTAGATTTTGTAAGTAGAACATTGTGATGATGTGACCAGGTTTGTTGGTGCAAGCCAACAATTTTTTATTGAAATTTTTGATATTGTTGTCCATAAGACTTTTATTATGGATATATATTTGACTCTATAACTTGTGAGAGAGGTATTGGTAATATGGTCTTGAAGATCTTTCAGAGATTAATTCAAATTCAAATCATTTTACTTTCATGTTATTAGAAGTAGGAGTAGTGTAATATTGGTTCTTGAAGTGATATGTAAAGTGTATATGGGATTGTACATGAAGGTGGTAATATTTTGAACACCCATTATTTTCAAATCTGAGAACTATCCACACTTGCTAGACTGTAGTGTGTCAATTAGTGTTATTTTATTATCTGTACAGACCAAAAAGTAGGTAAACCCACTTGATTTATGTGGAGCTTAAAGAGAACAAGGCTTCTATGCCTTCTCATTATTGGGTTTTCATGTCCTCAATTGGTAGATGATGCAAAGTTTGTGAGTTAGGTAAAGATCCCTAAGTCCTAAGTCCCATATTCTTTTTAAGGATTGAGGGATGTAAGAGAAAGAACCAATACAATATATATTTATATTTAAATTAATCTAATCGGGTGGTGGAGATTAAATAAAGCTGAATATTTAAGGAAGGCTATAATGGCACATTTAATTGGAGGCATATTAGAAACATGTAGGTGTGAGGGAAAAAAAGGATATTCTTTAGGAAGAAGATGGGCCCTACGTTGAGTGGATTCTATTTTAAGAGATCAAGAAGGATGGAACTGCCACAACATAGGGGAATATTATATAGAGACACCCATTTCTTACTTCAAGATTCAGGACATGCTTGTGTAAGGAAGAAAAGTTGTGTGAAAACACTTCATAAGCTAATCTTGAGAGGGATATTGTGTAAATTTAACTTAACTATTACAAAGATCTCAAGAAACATATAAGACCATAAATAAACTAACAATGAACACATAACATAGTGATTGTCATGGGTAAAACCCTTATGGGCAAAAAACATCCTACTCTAAAACCTACATAATGTATTATTAGATAAACAAAATATTGCAACAAACATGCAATGCAAGTTCTTACAATATTATCACCTCAACTTATACTTAGAGGAACTTCACTAGCATCCTTCTAGCACTCAGTCTTGCAAATAAAACTCAATGATCAAACTCTTCTTCAAGCCCTCATTTTATAGGCTTCTTAAAACTTGAAAACCACTTGTGGTTTACAAAACCATGTGCAAAACCTCATTGACCTATTTTTCCCATCCTTGAAATGTGTTTTCCAATATAGGCATGAACCAAGTTAAAAATAGTCTCTCATGTCCAAAGTCCTATCCCCTATTTTTTACCCTTACAGTTGTCATGAAATGTGTCATACAATGTCCTAAAAATGGCCTTCCTATATTATACTATGGATAAGGCATCTTTTGACAAGTAATTTTCCATTTTTCCAAGGCACCGACATGTAGAAAACTCCCAACTGCATTTTTGGAACTATCTAGAAAAATTGCAAGGTTGAGACACATATTTTCTCAACATTCTCCCACTTTCTAAATACCTTGCAAGAGTTAGGCGATCCATATTATCATGGACTTAATTGCTAGGGGCCATGAGGACCATATAGACATTGAACACCATCTAAACTTCTTGGTGCTCATAGGCTTAGTTAATGAATTAGAAACATTTATCAAAGTTTCTACCTTTTCCATCCTCAACCATATCTCTCACAAAATGATATTGTACATCAATTTCCTTGGTCTTAGAATGAAATTTTAGGGTTTTTGCTAAGAAGATTGCACTCTAACTATCACAATAAATTTTCACTGCACCATGTTTGAACTCTATATCTGAATAAAAAATTTGAGCCAAATGGCTTCCTTGTAGGCATGAGTAGTTGTCATATACTTTACCTCTGTAGTGGAAAAAGAAACCACATATTGTTTCTTATTCATCCAACTAATTGCACCACCAAATAATTTAAACACATATGCACTGGTGGATCTTCTTCTCTTAATATCACCATCCTAGTCTAAATCCATATAGCCTCAAATATTCAAGGAATGCTCATTTTCCATTTCATGAAAATATATAGAGTACTCTAAGGTACCCCACAAGTATTCGTAAACTCTTTTTACTACATCCCAATGTTCTCTTCCTATATTATACATGTAACGGGAAAGAACTCCCCAATTCTTGGGAAATCTCTAGTCTTGTACAAACCATGGCATACATCAAAATTTCAATACCACTTTGGTATAGTACTCGACACATTTCTTCTATCTCCAATGGGGATGTAGGACACTATGAAATAGTAAGCTTCATTCCCAATGTAATAGGAATGCACAACGGTCTAGAATCTTTCATATTGAATCTTCTCAATATAGTACCAACATACTTACTTTGGCCTAGCCAAATATTTTCTTTTTGTATATCTCTTATAATCTCCATCCCTAGAATGTGTCTTATTGCACCAAGATCTTTAATTTTAAAATTTGCTGAGAGATGAGATTTTAATTTTTTAATCAAACCTTTTCCTTTTCCAATAAACAACATGTCATCAACATGAAAGGAAATAACTAGGAAACGATCACCGTCAAATTTGAAAATATACACAGTGATAAGATTTGGACTGCACAAATCCAAGACTCAATGTACATATGTATCAAACTTCTAGTACTAGATCCTAGGACTCTATTTTAAACCATACAAGGATTTCTTCAACCCACTGACCAAATGACTTTTACCTTTAGCCATATAGTGCTTTGGATATTTTTAATATAAATTTATTCCTCCAAATATCCATGAGGGAAAGTTGTTTGCAAATCAATTTTCTCAATCTCTAGATCATAATCTTCTCAAATAGAAATAAAGAAATGAATGGATGTAATTTTGGCTATAAGAGAAAAAAATTCACCATAATCTACTCCTTCGACCTAGGAGAAACCTTTGGCAACCAATCATGCTTTCTACTTATCAATGCTTCCATCTGAACCTGTCTTATTTTTTAACACCCATTTGCAACCAATAGGCTTCCATCCTTCATCCAATGCTACAAGTTCCCATGTATCATTCCTTTTAATAGTTTTGAT